>BGPT01000058.1:193496-262528 GCA_003297045.1 Symbiodinium sp. clade C Y103
GCAACAAGTGCACATGGTGGAGTACAGGTACATTCACAAGAAAACCCCTTCCAAAACACGTGCAAATTAGAACGCCCGAAACCACCCCTTAACCATATAATTATATATATAATTATATATATAATTATATATATGCTTTGAATATGCATATGTTCTAATATTCTATCTGACATTCTTTCCGGCATCTATTCTGACATTCTATTTCTCATCCTTCCTGGCATTTATTCCGATATCCTATCTGGCAAAACTCATAACATTTTTTCCGGCATTCTATCTGGCATCCCTTCCGACATTCCACCTAGTATTCTGTCTGGCATGTATTCCACCATTCTCCTTACTGAAATTTTATCTGAAATCTATTCAGGCATTCATCCTGACATTCTATCTGGCACTTTTTCTGACATTTTATCTGGCATTCTTTCTGGCATGTATCTCAACATTCTTTCTGCCATTTAGTCTGACATTCTATTTGGCATTCTATTTGGCATCTTTTCTGACATTCTATCTGCGGATCAGAGACCATCACCTGGCAGGTGGATCAAAAATATAGCACAAAGTCGCTCAGCACCATGCTTTCTACTAATATTGGGATGGAAGGCAAGCAAGAAATGTTTGGGAGTTAAACCATCTGAAATACCTGGAATGCCAGGATATTCATCCGCGCATGTATGGAAAATCAATGAAAATCATAGATCTTCGCCACCACCCAAACATATCAAAGATGAAATCTTCCAACCTATCGATCGCTATCGACCGGCAATCTTTTTGACCGCTACTGGAAATCACCAATCGCCTGGGACAAGCACGATCCACACTATTTCATCATGCCTCTTTACCTTATATGAATAGTATATATATATATATTATATCGATATCTATGTATATATATATACACATAATTATATATATATATATATAATGACACTGTATAACTGAAATCAGAATGTTCACCAGACCTAGCAACTCTTGGACTGCCCATTTCAAACCCAGCAGACTCTTCCAATGTGGTAAATTTGATGCCATAAATCCACCCAAAAAATGGCAATATTGGAGTATGATTTCTGTAACATTTTGGGGTTCACATCAGTTTACCACATTAATGTGGGTAAAACAATAATAAACCACCCATTTGGGAATGGTTTATACCACCTATGTATGGTGATTTGGGGGATGGTTTATTATTGTTTTACCAACATTACTCGGTAACTCCAAAAAATGTCCACAAAACGCCGTTGAGGCACACCAGGTTCCAATCAGGATCAAGCTCCCTTGCTTCACGGTAGTCCATGGTAGCTGACCCGGCTCCGCAAACGCTCGCCTCCCGAGGGACCAGGGAACCGCGCATGAAAGAAGTTCCAGCCGTGGCTAGTGGGAATGTGAATCTTGGTAGCTTGTTCATCCCCAGCTAAGTCAGTTTAACTACTTTGGGCTAAGTGGTAAATCCATCCCAAAAACACTCAAAATATCTCAACATCGATGGATAGATCTATCATGATCTATCCAGGTACCTTCATGGATGATCATGGATGCGGATATTGAGAGCCCAATGATATGCGAGGGCATGCGAGGGCTATTCTTTTGACTCTGTGGGAGTTGTGGGCTGCCCGGAATTCTCCACGTCCAACAACCGTGGAGTCCTTTATCATCCCTTTTTCGAAGGCGAAGCGGTCTGATGAATGGACTAATGGATCCAGAAATGGCGGAAATCCCGTTTTGCTTGAAACAAACACCTGCAGAGCTTGACAAGTGAAGAACCTCATCCCGAAAAGGGAACGGAAGTTTTTTCCTGAATGGTTCCACCGCCCTCCAGATATTTCTCTCTTCCAATTTCTGCTGATGACGACTATACAACTATCTAATACTACCAGTCTTGTTGGCAATGTCCGTATGTTTCGCTGTTCGCTTGGTCAAATGATATCAATCCAGGACTAATCAAACCCGTGGACCGGTTACCAGTTTATAGAGACCAGGCTACCCAAAAACATATTAATGTGTGATTCCAATGTCAAATCATACCTAATCCGCAGCATGAGCTAGGATCTGGCTTTGTCCAAAGGTAGGGTGAACCCAGTACGCCAATTCCACTGGCTCATCATCATTATCCTCATGAATACATCAAATGATGTATCAATACTAGACAAATCAACAACATAACATAATAAGATTATAACATCAGCAACCTATTTTTTCCTTAACATCTATACATCATACACGTTGGGGGAAGCAGGCCGTTCTGCCTGGCATCTTGCTCTTCTCGCCCTCGAGGTTGATGAGGGTGAAACCCGCCCGCCGCAGCCTTCAGAACCCAGCAACCCGATTGGTGGAAATCGTTGGCCTGAGATTGTAATGGGACAAACAATTTAGCCTCTGGTATTGCCTAACATAGCTATGGAAAATCACCATTTTTAATGGGAAAATCACCTATAAATCACCATTTTCAATAGCTATGGTAGTTTACCAGAGGGTAGCTCTTCACTAGGGCTACACGATTCTTGGACAAACCAAATGGATCCAAATGGGCTTGTGTGCAAACTCAGACTTTTGCTGCACCCACAACTTAGCATTTCCGTGCCTCAAGTCGTTGTGGATCTGCATCCTGCGCGAGAACAAAGTGACCCTCGGGGATGTCACATTTTTGCTGCTGAACATTTCGCCCATCACTTTGGCTCAATCGTCTGCAGCTCCGACTTTCAAAGGTTTCCAATTTGGCGTTGGGTCAAGCCCCCTTTTTACCATTTTGCACCCTGGTGAACCCCAAAATAGCTGGGACTTGTGGATGTTCATCCCCCCAGTATTTCATAGGCTTTTCTTCGGTCCGATTTCAGCAGTTTGTTCATCCCTCCGCAACGAAGTGGATGCAGTGTTCAGATGGTTGATTTGGAGTTCATGAGGTCCCTTGATTTGGAGCAACGGGCGACTTCAGACACTTTCTGGGAAGGCCATCACTTGCAATTCTTAGTGTCTTAGTCATCTAGCCGGTCATGCAATGCCCGCTATGTCACATGCATGCATCCTTTTCCGTACCTTGAAATCGTCAGTATACCCTTGCTTTTGAACAGATACAACTTTACTCTTGGTGTCCGAAAGCTCATGGCTTGCTCCCGTTCCGTTGCACGCGCTCCTGTGCCGTGGCAGACTCGGCCAACTGCACCGATTCACCTGAGCTTGGCCGGGATCCAAAAGGTTCACCTCCAAATCCGATCCTGTGTCCCTGAAGTTTACCCCCACACGATATTGCCCAAACTATTCCAGAGTATCATATACCCTCTGGTTGTTCAACATGGCCATGGAAAATGGCCCTTGTATAGATGATTTATGGTGATTTCCCTATTAAAGATGATGATTTTCCATGGCTATGCTAAATAACCAGAGGGTAATGTGTACATTAAAAAAGCTGCATGTTCCCCATGAACATGGCCTTGTTCAATCATGTGGTTTCTAAGGTTGATCACCACTTTTTGAAACTAGCCATGGTTGGCTGCGCCATGATCAAAACATGGGATTACTGTCTCATGGTCAAGGCACCATGGTTGGGAATTTTGATGTTGGCCATCATAATTCCTTTTCAATGATGGCATGATGAGTCTCCAATTGGAGTATATGATTCAACTTTTTGTTATGGTTGACTAATTTTGGCTGCATATCTCATCAACACTTCCCATTCATATCCCATCAAATCATATCAACTCCCTATTTTGAGTGGTTAATGGCTGGTTATTTAAGAGTTTGCTATGGCAAATTGCCCATTTATACTCATTTATATAATATAGGTTATTTTCCAGTTCGCTACGGTAAACGACCAGATGGTAAATCCAAATGCACATTGTTAATAATCATGTTACCTCTTATTTCATGGTTAAATCCATTTTTTCATGTTTTTCGTATTTGTTTATGTTCACATCCCATTTCACCATGACCCCCTGCTGCCGAGTTTCGACTCTCCTGCTGTTGCTCAGCGGCATCCGTATCGGTTGCAGCCTCCGGCCTCATCGTTGGGTGCCCAAAAATATGGATAGACTGTACAAGGTGAGGCCCCCAGAACCATAGGAAAATGATTATTTAACCAACAGAGATGGTAATTTAAGCAACCAACATGGGGATTTAATGGGGCTTGGACCTGATTTATGATAGTTGAGTTGATGTATAACTTGGTGAACTGTCGAGTTTATATGGGATATAACGAACTATTATTGGGTACTTATAACTGCCGGATAGATATATATATATATATATATGATGGGATGGGATAAATCGATCGATAGATAGATAATATTAATCCCCGCAAACACAAGGCCTCAATTGTTGGGACACCCTTAAACTCCCATGATGTTGTAGTAATCACCGAACAAATGGTCCTGTCGAATCTACTGTAATTTACCGCTATACTGTCTTTTTGGGACTTGCCATAGGGGGGGTTCTTAGAATGGGGGGACCCGCAAATCATCAATGTCAATGTCAATTCAAAGTGGGAAAACCAAGGTTCTGCGGTACCAGCTTTTCGAGAAACACTGTATGATCATTGGTCAAAATCAAGTGGTCAAAATCAAGAGGTACTGGCTCTACAAACAGTGATCAGTGATCATGTTTAGTATTCAAGCCATCATGTTTGGGGCCGTCCGTGTTTGGGATACCCAACGGCTTGACCCATACACATTTGGCAGGTTGTTTTGCAGGGTCCAGGTGTTCCAAGAGACAAACGGCCTCCATAACCTACTTTTCTTGGCTTGCCCCAAAAAAGTTTTTTTTTTTTTGTACAGCATTGGTTTTTACACCAAGGCTTTTTGGTTGCGGTAAATTATGGGAAACTATGTTAACTTACGGCCAACTTGCAGGCCATCCAGTTAAACATACTTCAGCCAAAGATGGGGGGGTCCGTAGGACCCCCTGCGGACAGGAGAGGCCTGACTTGCTACCATGGAGTTGGTTTACCCGCACAGAACCTGATTTGGGGTGGTACCAACAAAATATTATTTAAGAACGACATTCATGAACTTTCCCATGAAAATTGGTTTCCTTTTTTTGATAAACATTGCATGCAATCATTCACCCCGCTCTTCTGTGCTGCCGTGAGACAGGTGCCAAAGCTGCTCGGAAGCCTCGGGTAAGCTGCAGGAAACCCTGGAAACCTACCATCCCTGGAAACTCATCGTGAAATTGGACGATGTGTATTTCCTGATTGTCCAATTTGGAGGTAAGGGTTGCCCAAAACTTCCATGGTTCATGATCATCTTCTCACATTGCCAGATCCATTTGCCTTGGAGGACTTGGAGTCAGCATCTGATCGTGGATGTTTACGTACCTAAAACAGCCTCAACACCTTCTTCATCCGCTGTCTTTGTCCTCTTCAACCAGTTCCAGTTTGAGCATGTGCCTTCCCAATGTTGGGGGAACTTGAACACACGCATCATTGTCCAGAAGCACTCAGAGGATTGCAGCTACGCGGAAGAGATACGGCCATCAGACCCACGAGTGAACATGGTCACTGTTTCAGAACCCAAGAGAGCCATGAAAAAACGCTAAAAACCCGCAAAAACCCAGGTGCAATTGTGGAGCACCCCAATCGACAACTCCCCTCTGGTAATCTGACATAGCCGTGGAAAATGGCTGTGTTGAATTAGCAAATCATCTACAAATGGGTCATTTTCCATGGCGACCTGCCGATTGTTTTGATGGAGATGGACGATATGCCCACTGGAGAAGTTCCAACTGCAGGCCAAGCCGCAGCATCACCGGAACCGGTGGAGCTGTTCCTGGTTGCGTCTAGGGAAGGCCGGTTTTGGATGGTTTTGGGGGATATGATCCAAGTGGGAAAGATGGGTCCAAAATAGCGCATGGATGAAGTAATGTCCGCGCAAGCGCAGCTTTGGGCTGGTTTTGCATGTCCAAGGGGCACATGGTAAAAGAACTTATTTCTTATTGGCCAAAACAAACGCTTCGGGAAACTCCAAAGGCCAAAACAGATGGGGTGAGCGGTGGGTCTGACGACATTTCCAGCCACGGGGTGAACGCATTGATCGACAAATTGAAACCAACTGCAGTACTGAACCAACCAGCACGTGTTTCAGTCCTACTGCTAAACTAGTTGCAAGGATTGCACATCACATTGATCTTCACAAAATCAACCATGAATGGTATCAGCAATCCGCAATGACCTTGATCTTGATCCACATTATGGCATGGTTTTGATCAACCGATATGCAAATCCAAGCAGTTTCTGGCTGCAGCCCCTCCATGCTGGTGAAATCCGAACCATGGTCAACCCAAGATACCCTGCAAAAAAGAAAAAACAGTTCATCTTTAGCTTCGTTTTTTGGAACTATCTACAATTTACAATCATGGCTCCCATAAAAAAAAAAAAAAAAACAATGACATCAGTTTTTCAAAATCAATCACAAAAAATCACATACATAAGTTAAACCACATTATACAACATACCTAACGTACCAGTTTATATCAAATTATATATATATATCTACATCGTATTTACCATAGTGTAAAAACAATTTCTATATACTTAACAATTGTTGTTACTTCACCAAGGTCAGTCGTTCTTTTTTTCACAGCCCTTTCTACATGGCCCACCTGCTGGTGAGGCGCCTGCAGGACGAGGCTTCAAAGCTCTGAGTGACCTAGCGATGACCGGGACTGGGGAGTCGCGTCACTTTTTTTGGACACAAAACAAGTCAGAAAAATATGAAGACAAAGTAAACAAAATATGGTCATAACTACTTTTTGTTTAAGAAATGATATAGGTACTAAAAGACCTCAAAAAATAACTTGTAATTCAATTTTGACAATATATGTATATATATATAAACTATGTGTATATATATATATACATAGTTTACATTATATGAGCTGGGTCAACCAATGCCAGCCCACCATCAGGTCCACAAGGAACATGTTGTGGTCACTTTTTACTTGGTAATAAGTCAAAAGTATATTCTGAACTTCCTCTACATACTTTTAGACTTTTAGATGTACTTGTTCAATTTCTGCCCCAAAGATTGCACAAAAATTTGAGGGGGAAACCGCCTTAGAAGCAAAATCATTGGATGTGGCCTCGGTAGAGATGGCTTCGACCTGTGGAAATACGATCTGGGGTCCCCAAGAATGGATGGTTAAACAATAGAAATGACAAGCCTTTGTGGGTCCATTGGTACCAATTTACTCATACCCATATGAACTACTTGGGATGCATCTTAGCTAGCACGTGATTCATAACCAACATTTAAGGCAAATCAAGTTAAATAGATCTTATAATATTATACATAGACCCTCCAAGTAGCCTTAAAAAATGGTATTCTACCCCCAAACAAAAATCGCACTGTTGCCACTTATTTTTTGGTATTTGGATGGTCTGCAAGTGGGATAAAGAGGATGCATCCCATCCTCAGCACTTTCCAATCTACATCCATCCCTGTGTTTCCGGACCTCCTCGGAGAACTGCGACACCAAGGTTTGTACCTTCATCTTGAAGCTGTCCAACCGCAAGCTGCGCGTTCCGCGGACGTCCGGGACCCGTTTTTTTGGAGGCTTTTTGGAGAAACATCAACCTCAAAATTAATCCTACAATATCCGACAACCTTTTGAATTCTTACATCTCACAGATTCCCATTGGAATAGATGGAATAATTCCATGTTTATCTAGCAAAATTGGGCGTGAAAAAAAACAACGTGAGGGGCGTGAGGGGTAAACTGGACAAAGAGTAAAAATAAACTTGTCAATGTCCATCCCTTGTGGGAACCATTTAATATCATAGGTTGGAGCAATGCCGGCTATTGAATAGCAGGCTAATTAGTTGGGGTTCAAGCAATTTTTACCCACACTTTGATTCGGGAACCAATCAACATCTTGCGGATTTGGTTTACTCATTGCCGGATTTGGGGTAAGGATTTTGCCATCAGTTTGCAAGAACGATCACAAGTGGCTGGTACTATGACCCACACAGCCAGAGAGCAGAATCGTGGAGATATGGCAGGTTGTTGTTCCGATGGCATGGCTGTGAGAGCCGGGCTTTTCTTTTGGATTCTTCGCAACCCCTTTGGGATCTGGGAATGGTAGTATCTCAATGTATCTCATGAGCACGAGATGGCTGGCCCCAGGTCAACCATGTTCCCCCCCTTGTGGCTATCATGTACCTAGAATGCACTGGAGCAAGCCTGGTTTTTGCAGCAACCCCCTAAAAGATAGGAACATCAAATCCTACTATAGATAATACTGGTAAATTACTTTTAACTCTTGACTCTTAACTATCTCTTTGGGGTTACAAAAAAAATGCTATATGGCATGGTATGGCAGTCTTTTGGCCATTTGCCTCAGAGAATTGCTTGGCCTCATCTCAATCCCATGAACTTTGCATGTGTTGCTCCAGCCCCTATACGTTTCTTCGGCTAAATCTTCCCTTGCAAATTGATTATAGGGGTCCCCAAAAGATACAAGAGTATTTCCAGCAGGGTATAGATGATGTTTTCCCCTTCATTCCAAGATGTCTAAGTTTATTATCTTGGGGTTCCAAGAAAATCAAACACAATTGCCCACAATTGTAAACCAGAATCAGAATATTTAATGACCTGACTACCTTTCGTTTTAAGGTCTCCAAATCCCTTCAATGATGACTGGTGATTCAAAGCATCCCCAAAACAGTACAAGCCAGTTGATATCACTTTCCCGGGTAAGATAGAAAATAAAACACACACATTGGGGTATCCTCCAGCAAACTAACATAGCTATTGAAAATGGACCATTGATAGTTGATTTTCCCATTAAAAATGGTTATTTTCCATAGCTATGTTAGTTTACCAGAGGGTAAATCTATACTAATTCACCAACCTGAAGAGTTTTCGCACTCTGGGAATAGTTTCCCCAATCCTAATCATCATTTCATGAGAGTTGCAGTGCGCTCCTTATCATCTAAACATGTCATCTCAAAAAGGTCACTTACTTGGGGGGGTGA
Source organism: Symbiodinium sp. clade C Y103 (assembly GCA_003297045.1). NCBI lineage: Eukaryota > Dinophyceae > Suessiales > Symbiodiniaceae > Cladocopium > Cladocopium sp. clade C. The sequence goes on from BGPT01000058.1 coordinate 202,454, forward strand.
AGTCCAAGTCACAAGTGGACAACTACACCCACAATTTATAGAGGTTATATCATGTTATATCCCAACTTCTGGAGGTAAGAACTATGTTATACACCCACAATTATCAGGGCTTAAAAGGGGTATTATATCCCAACTTCTGGAAGATCTCTCCCATTACCCTCCGGTAAACTAACGGTTAGCTATTGAAAATGGCCATAGAAATAGTTGATTTTCCCATTAAAGATGGTGGATTTTCCATAGTTATGTTAGAAAAAACCAGAGGGTACCTCCCCATTCTCCCATGAGATCCCAACAAAAATCCCAGCATTTTCAACCTGATTTCATCGAGGTCCAGCACGATGTCGGGTGGCATGGGGCGCGTCCAGACCACGCTGCTGTCCTCAACGGGTCAACCGATACAAGTGGTGCCCCTCTACGATAGACCCTACTTCACCTCAGGCAACTAAGTGGCACCAGGTAAATATATGGATTTTGTTTTTTTTGTTTAAAAAGAACATGTTAGTGAGGATTCGTAAACGACATGTTCATGCTCCATCTACTTCAGGATGACTGTAGAAGTAAACATTGTTGAAACTCGTTTTCGAGAGCCAAAGGTTGGAATATGTTGGAACCAACAACAAAGGGGTGCCTTGCCATCACACACACACGCATGGAGGTGAACGCATCATCCCGGAATTGAAGACTATGCATTGGTCTGAGATTTTAAGCTACTTGGGTGTGTCATGGTGTGTCTGAAAATGGGGAATTAACTGGCCAGTTCTGATGGTTTGAAATCAAAATGATCAAAAACCATCGGATTTTTGGGTACTCTACCCTAGTTTCAAACAAACACATTTCTTCTCGATTTGGAGATGCTGAATGCACTTTACTTAACTTTGTTTAACAGTTCGTTTCTACCCGACTCACTCCTCGGAACGCACGCGACGGAAGAATTGTGTGGCTCTGCCAGAGGGATTCCAATCCAGTCGCACCCATACCTCAGCGAGGATCCCCCGTCCAAATGATGGTTGCATCCTTGTGAATGGAACCATATCTGATTGTACACTTGAGCTATGCAATTGCTCATGAAAGTGGGAAAACGAGGGTTTATGTTGCCCCTAGGTCGACTGAGTCGCATTGGTCAAAACTGGATTTGGTTGCAGTCCCATGTTCACGCAGACCTTTTCTTCGCAGAATCCACATACCTTCATGGGCCCAAGGAGCTTGGCACAGCTCACCATGCTGGGCCAAGGGACTGCCGCTGCAGGTGTCGCTTCTGTGCAATCTTGCACCTGGCGCTATGAAAGATATTCCATGGGTTTTTGTAGGTTGGTATAACGGCATAACCTTTCAATGGTTGGGTGTTAAGGGAAGAATTATGGTCTTCACCAGTTTACACCAGGTGAAAATTGGAATACAAACCAACAAAAACATATACATTTTTGGGTGAAAAAGAACAAGAAACACCAGCCAGGGTCTGGAGAGATGAATCCTCTGGACGTTATGGCTTGGTGGTTTCACTATGGCCTCCAGGGAGAGGTTCCCAAGGATCTCTTTGAATTGTTGGCGAAGATCACTCACAGCCTGGGCCGGGAAAACCCCAGGGGCAAAACCCCAGGGGAGCACTAAGGGGTCTCCAAAGATGTTCAAAGCAAGGCTGCATGAAAGGGGGTGCACTTGCCTGGGATACAACTAATACAACCCAATGTTCAATATAATCTATATCTAGTGTCCCATCACTAAGGGTTCAGCCCACCTACGAACCGTAAATGGTCTTGTGGTGATGGGATGCATCTTGAGTTCAAGGTTCAGCAAATCCAGGACCCATCACTCATGAATATCCACATTTTCCCAACTGCGTATTATCCTCTGTTTTAATTTCTGCTGAACACCTCAACTCATCAACTACCAGTACCCAAATTTATCACATAAAAAACAACCAAATCTGAATCCTCCCACATGTTTCACAGAAACATGTAGACAAAATAGGAATAATTTTCCATAGTCAAGTCGGCCGGCAAGGTTCACATCACCTAACAATGATCGTTGTCTTTTCTGGGTGGTGGTATGCTGATCAAAATGGTTCCTTAAAATTTTTGGATGTCCTTGAACATGGGATGGTTGCTTTGCTACAAACATAGATTGTCGATACAGCTAATATGTATACATATAGATATATAATATAATTATGATTAATCAAATCATAATCAGTACAAAATGGAGCAAACAGGTGTTGGTGGGGTGAGGTGAACATCTATCTACCTATCTATTTGTCTCTCTACTAGCTATCTATCGGTCGGTCTGTATTTATTCATCAACATATCACAACATATAATTGCATATAAATCATATATACATATGTACACATGCAGGGGTTCTTAAAATGGAGGATCCGCACCATTGTCACCATGGGTTCACCGTTAACGGGATCCAGTCAACCAAAGTCATCCATGACTTGGATGATTTGCTCAGCCCCCCATTGCACCTGCTTCTCATAGTTCTCCATCAAAGCGTTCACGTCTTCGGATTCAAAGGCACCAAGGTCACGGTCGAGGTCGCGTTTCCTGAGGCTGGTGCCTGGTGCCTGCATTGTGGTTGATGATGTTATTGCAATTTGATGGTGACTGAGGTAATACTGTAAACATGTTGTTTGTAAATGTCTGTAATCATTATCTTTCTGATAATCACCTTATGTTTAGTCATTATCCACAATCCTACTTTTCATGGTGAGAACTTTGCTATCATCATCATTATCATACGGGGGATATTTGGGATATATATAATCAACTTGAATATGAGTAGCCATAGGCCGGTCCATTGTTGCCATTTTATGAGAATATAACTCACATACTCTCGGCAGTATGGCAAAAAATGTGTTGAACATGATCCATTTGGGATAAGTTTGGGTGATGTTTGGGATTATATGGTTATGGCTCAAAAGTATGGTGCCAAAAATGGTCATTGTTAATGGTAAATTAACATAAACCAACCAATTATCATCAATGAGCTCTGGGCCATCAGCCACGAGGGATACTATTCCAAAATGGATTTGGAAGCAGCAAGCTCTGCAGAAATACAGATTGCATTTGAAAGACACATGGGGAAGACAAAAGGGGAACACTCAATATGGGAAAAAAATAAGAAAAACAATTGGGCCAATTTTTCTGCCTTTAAATGCGTTCTGCCTTTAGTTTGCTAGTCCCACAGGTTAAATTGGATCACCCATCCCCCAGTTGAACAACAATTGCCCAAATAAAAGAACATCAAAAAAAACATCTTTTTGCCTCCAACATTACAAAGCAATATTTTCATGTGCTTTCATTTGTTTGTGTTTTCATTTGTTTTTTCTTTGTTTCTATTTTTCTCAACTTCCATTACATTCCCTTGTGATTGGACTCCCAGTTCTCAAAGAAGAAATTACGCTTTCTAAAACTTCAGTATATCTGATATAAAAAAAATAAATAAATAAAAACATATGGACAAACCGAAACCTGTGCAAGTGGATCCTGTTTTCTGCGTCGTTGGGGGGGAGATCACTCGAAACGTTTGGTGGCATTTGACGATTCCCTTTTGACTTGCCTGATACCGTTTTCACCTGTAACTGGATTGTCTCGTTTGAGACCTCAGCTATTTGGTGGTGGATTCTTTGTGTTCTTCCCCCATCCCCCTAGCTGACGGTGGGAGACTCTTAGAGGCAAAATGGGTGGGACAAAACAAAACTAGGGGAGAAAGTCACAGAAATTTCTGTGCTACCCACCCACCTCACCACTTGAGATGTAAAATGAACACAAGGGCAAATCGGATAACATGCCACCAAGTAAAACTAAAACATGCAACTCACTGAGATCTGTCCACTGGTGTGTATGCAGGTGTATCATTGTATGTGTGATCCTGTGCAAGCACAGTCGCAAAGCAAATTGAAACCAGCTGAAAGTTGAGATTGTTCGTCTGATTTGTTTTGACGATTTGTTTAGGCATTTGTTTGTTGAGGCAAAGGCACTTGTTTTTTTTTTCTGTTGTTCCCCCAGCATGACCTTGTGCGCTTCGTTCCTACGCTGGGTTAACAAGACAAGGCTTTCATGGTACCCATGATGCACCTACGTCTTCCCAACCCCCAAGGTCATTTAGAAGGGGAACTTCCGAGCTACACGCCAGCGCGCGCAACTACGCTTTTAAAAGTTATAAATAAATAAATAAATATATATATATATATTTAAATTTATATTTATATATATTTATATGTATACGGAGGTTTCCTAAACTAGGGGTACCCCCAAATCACCCATTTTAAAATGATTTTCCATTATACTACAAACCATCCATTTTTGGGTATCCCCATTTTAGGAAACAACCAAATATGGACAAACCGAAACCTGTGCAAGTGGATCCTGTTTTCTGCGTCGTTGGGGGGGAGATCACTCGAAACGTTTGGTGGCATTTGACGATTCCCTTTTGACTCGTCTGATACCGTTTTCACCTGTAACTGGATTGTCTCGTTTGAGACCTCAGCTATTTGGTGGTGGATTCTTTGTGTTCCTCCCCCGTGGCTCTAAGATCCACTCGACATTATCGTGTGTCCAGGAGACCCGAGGAAATGGCGATCCGTCCACTATCGCAGTTAGGAGTTCTGAAGGCAGGCAAATGTCGCCTCCGTAGACCAAGCACCACCTTCGGCAAGCTTCTGCTGATTTGCGCTGTGAAGGGAGGTCTGCAAGGTTGCTGTACGAAGCGATGCGCTCATATACCACATATAACACGGCATGGATCCTTCCAAGCAAGAGCAAGCATTTGTTGGTACATATCCAAATGTCGATTCTTCTTCGAATTCCGTCAGGTTCCACCTTTTTCCTTCGTTCTAACCACTGAGTCCCAGCGTCCCGTCGTCCCATCAGCCCTTCAACTTATCACGCTGCGCCTTCAGACCCAAGTTTTCGCTCGAAAGCTCGTCAATCCTGAGCAAGCCCAAAGTTGGCCAAATGTCTTTGACGGGAAATAATGTGTCCAGGGCCCCTGAAAAAATTGCACAAGAGCAAATCAACATCAAAATGGTAGGTAAGCACCTTCCTATCCGCTGGCGAATTCCGATCAGTTGGCAAAAATCAAAACAACCAAAGTGTTGTTGTTCTATGTTTGCCGCCGCTCACAGCTGAGTGCAATTTCACATACAGACACGCACGTCCACATGAGGTGGTCCGTTGACCATCTGGTGCAGAAATGTCGGACCGCAGGCAACATGATCTCTTTCCACTCTTATGTTTCCTTCGGGAACGATGATGCCCATCCCAGTGATAGCTCGTACATGCCTCTATAAATCCACAGGAAAGAGAAAAAAGGCCTAGCTTCGTGTCCCCTATTCTTGCAGTGCCCCCATGCTGGAAACAAGAGTGCCCCTGCGAACAAGGCACTGCTCCTGGAGGCTTGAACGCTTTGGCAGCCACCTGGCCATATCTTGCAACCATTTATTGCTGGTTGAATGCGCACAATATTTCATTCTGGATGCCTTGCATGCGTGTTGATCAAACACTTACTTTTGGTGGTTCTAGCCCATTTTGGCTGGTCCATATCCCCATTAGTTGTTGAGCAAGTATCAGTCAAATCCACATTTTCTTGGTTTGCTTGGTTGTATTCGCAATTGTTCGTTCCTTCTCCCTGGTGCGTTCTCCCATCGCTCTATTTGTTCCCTCCTGCGTGTTTGTGTTGCAAGTGAATGTTTCTGTAGATTGCGGACCCTAACATCTATATATGTGCAGTAAAAATTCTTTGTGATTCTTGGTTCCAAACAATAAAAATTGCGGATTGTTTTAGTTTTTATCAAAAACCCTCAAATTTGGGGTCCCCCATGGTTCGGGAAATACACATGCTATGTCACAAAGGGTCTTAAGCATGTTTCAAAATAAAACAACAAAATTTGCGGTTGTTTTTACACTTGTCCCGACCCCGGCACCTCCACCTCTGCAATTGCGCCTGGCAACACTGGCAGCGATCATCAAGAGTCTTTGTCAGGCGAAACCACTTTAACATGTCTGGTAAACCCACTTCACGTTGGGATCTGCGCTGGTTTTGTTCTCTGCCTTGTTTTCCACGTCTTTTCTTGTGATGGTGCATAGTGCATACCCTCTGAAAATGGCTAACAGTTTGATGTGGAAAACCATCATTTTTTAAGAGGTAAATCATCGAACTAAATAGGCCATTGTTCATAGCTATGTTAAATTACCAGGACAACATCTCTTGCCAAAAAATCACTCCATCCGACCCGGCATATCCTCTTGGGCCCTGCCTTGGGTCTCGTCATGCCGTGACTGGGACAGAGCTAAATCTCCGTGTTTGAAGGGAGGTCAGACATAATCAGATAAAGGAACTAACAACATGTTTTAATCAAATGAAACCATTCTGGTATGTTGGTGATGGATGTTTTGGCCATCAATAAGATCATGGCCAAATTCGTGGACACTGGTGCATATGTTTCTATCATGGGCATGATTCTATCCACTGGTTGTTTTTCGGTTGCGATGTGGTTGTGCAACAGTGGTGGTTGCGTGGACTCCTAGCCTTGGCTCTTGGCTTAGTGCATTGGCAGCCTCATCAGCGACAAAAATCAAATATATCGGTAAGGTGATTGAAAGACCCCAAATATCTAGACATGGTTTCAAGGATAGATGGTGTTTATCATGGAAACATAACTTTTGACACGGTGCAAATATTTTGCAAAGCACGGCCCGTTTTGACCCAACCTCACTTATGTGTTGGGGTCTCAACCGAACATACTTCTGTCAGATCTCTGCAAGGCACAGTGCGTGGTTGCTGCTCTTCAAATCATCAAATTTGGTGATGACAGCCATGTTGAGGTTGAAAGAAGGAATGGAATTAGTTGGCAATCAAAACCCATAAAAAGTGAGCCAAGTCGGCAACGCAGCGCAGAAGAGTGGCTCATAGTGTTCATCAACAGTGTCACTATGTTTGGGTTGTGGGAGGGGATTTGTTTAGGTTTTTTTTTGAGAGCAGGACGCTGTGGCAGTGCACTTGTTCATTGTTTATTCAACACTATAATAAATCACTTGCTAAAGCCCAAGCTCTGATGGCCCACTAAAATTAATCACTATCATCAAAATGGATTTGGAAGCAGCAAGCTCTGCAGAAATACAGTTTGAAAAGACACATGGGGAAGACAAAAGGGGAACACTCAACATAAAAGAACCTAGGGAAAATACAAAAATAAACAAACAAATAAAAACAAAAGAAAATAGAGATAGCACATAAAATCACAATGATAAAAATAGATAATAATAATTTGTGTCTTGCGCATGGCCTGTAACAGTCAGTAAAAGGGTTCCTTTCTAAACACAACCTCCAAATGGTGCACCATGAAATCACATGTTTTTCCCAAAAGGATTACGGCAGCCGCACTTTTTTTGCTTGCTTGCGCCAGCCTCTGGATTGGCATAGAAAAAAGATCCAAATTCATCGTGCTCCAAATGGTGCTTCAAATCGTGTTTTTTTGGCTATTTTATAAGGAAAAAACACAATTTTTGCCACCATTTTTTGCACCAGGAAAACTTGCTTTTTTTAGTTTCCTCATGCAGCACCCATCACGTGTTTTGTTGATTTCTTCGTGCGCCAAAGCGTGTTTTTTTCTGCAATTCTTCGTGCACCAAATCGTGCCCTAAATGGTGCTACTGTTACAGGCCATGGGCAAAACACAAATAAGAATAACAACAATAATGGGCCCATTTTTCTGTCTTCAAATGCATTCTGCTTTTACTTGGCTATTCCCACAGGTTAAATTGGATCCCCCATCCCCCAGTTGAACAACAATTGCCATTTTTTTTGACATTAAAAAGGCCTCCAACATTACAAAACATTTTTTTTTATTATTTGTTTGTATTTTTTCTCAACTTCCATTACAGTCCCTTGTGATTGGACTCCCAGTTCTCATAGAAGAAATTATAGGGTTGATAATTTTGAGCCATACCCATATTACAACCATGATGGTATCTGGGATGATCACTTTATAATGGAATTGAATCTCGGCTGGTGGTATTGTTTGGGATCTTGGTGCTACTTCATTATATATCTACACATAATCACATATCCAGTACATGAACATTCCAAGGTACAGAAAACAATTACGACCAGATTGCATATTCATCACTCACCATAGAAACATCATGTTTGAAATATATAGTAGATCATATTTCACAACATCAAGTAATGTTCATGAAAAATGTATTACATATTCTATGTTTCTATGTATAAGTTTGTTTCTATGAAAAACAAATACATCCCAAATAGTGCTATACTCCAATAACATCCCAAATCGGGGTATATTCCAATAGTAGATCTCTATCGAGGATTGTTTTTTTTTAGATTTAATACATTACATCTTCATCAATCACCAAAGAAACATATTTTTTCATCATATTGTGGGTATTGTGGATGGAAGAAATCCCGCACCAGCTCGGATGGTTGAAGCCCTATAAATGATGGGATGTATACCACCTATCAACTGGTGCAGGATTTCGCAGCAATCCACATAATTTACACTGTACACGAAACATGTATGTCGTTTTAATAAAACACAGATATACGAAACACAAATGTTAGCTTATACATCACTTTAATATCATACAACACAAATATAATAGGCATTAATAGGCAAAGTTACTCACCATTTCATATGCTTATGGGTCAAAGCTCTGGTACCCTAGGTAGCCTAGGTGCCCCCAAATAGCTGGTTGATGGATGGTTATTCTCCAAAATCTGGGAATGATAGTCCCCATATCTTCACTGTTTCCCAACGACCCCCCGCACCATTCGCAACACACCACTAACCCGCAGAGCGGCATCTCACTACAGAGCTTCGCCTGTCGACGATTCGACGAAATGGGGGGACCCGTGTCATCAAAAGTGGCTGCAAAAGCCTCTATAAATGGAGGTTCTAATAGGAAAAACCTGGGGAAGGAAATCTCCATAAATATCTATGAAATTGTGTTTTTTTTTCTGGGAAAATTTTGGAAGTCAATGGTGGATTTTAGAGCAAACCATGTTTGATCGCTGGAGATGTTATCCTGAAACTAGCGGATAAAAACCTGAAACTGGCATAAGCTGGCAATCTTATGCCATTTCTGGTGGGGTTTTATAGGCTATGCAGTTATCTCTCCTTTTAGGAGTTATCCTAGAAAGCATCATCAAAAGTGGGAACTCAATGGGACTTTGACCAACAAACATGTATAGATTTTGTGGGATTTGACCTACAGCAAGCAATGGAGATTTGTTAAACTTAAACTTAAACATGCAAAAAATGATACCTTCCATTTTAAAGCTACTCTTAAATTCTACCCCATCCTTTCATATCCTTTCGATTGGCCCGATGAGTATGGTCTCCAATTCTTCATGCCTCATTTCCGTAAACGTCTCCCAATGTCCCAACGTTTGTTGGTTGAAAGTGCCGTGTCAATCCCCAGCCCATCTGGACAAGCTGTAGTGGATCACAAGCTGATTTGACAATGTGGTGCCACCCCCCCAAATATAAGTTTGTTTATTACAACTCCGGTAAGTCGGTAAGCAATAGGTATCGACCATAAACCCCAGTTATGTTGGTTATTCACCAAGACAGCTAACTATGAGACACTTCCTTTGAATGGGTCATGACGATTCGATGATGAATGATGAGGTCATCATGAGGTTGCTTGAACATATGTTCATGTTTTGTTACTTCAATCCCCACTAGTTGCCTGCTGAAGACCCATGCCATGCGGCGTGAGAAGAACAAAAACTGTCGGTGAAATCCCCATTGTGGTGGCCATTTTAGACCGCTTAATCATGAACATGAATTTATCGGGATAAAAACACTTTCACTACGTCCTGTCCAGTGGGATCAAAGAATGGATTGAAAGGGAACCTTCCAGGAACCTCAGTATCTAATCTAGCAGAATCGTGTTAATTTGCCAACCTGACATAAGGACAATTCACTAACAATCATCTACAGGTCACGTCGTGGAGAGGACGTTGTGAAATGGTAAATATCTCGTGATATTTCCTGCATGTTTGTTTCCCTTATATCACACCTTTTTGGGCCCTGCTCAGGGGAAATCCCCATTGAATATGAATATGTTAAAAATCACAACTACTAGTAGTTACGAAACTTTTTGCATAGTTCAATTTGTTCAAGCCATATCCCTTTGAAATCCGTGAGCCCCTTGTGGTGGTTTAAACATGTTTAAAGCTGATTGTCCCATTAAATCCGCACAAAGTTTGTATGACAAACACATTTGGGTTTGTCTGAAGCTAGGGAATCCTAAATTCATATGATTTATCAATACTAATCATTATTTTCCCAACAAAAACATGCTCACTTTGGAGATCCCATTTTCAGACAAAGCCATTTCCCTTTGAAGCCATCCAATCAGTTGAGTCACCAACGAATCTCTCAGGCTCTGTCGGCAGGGACACTCGCCCTCCGCTGCCGCTGCCGTTTCCACTGCCACTGCGGTGAAGGGGATCTGGGCAGCTGGCGGCTGCCATTGCTCCTGATCCCGAGCAAGAAAGATGCATGGCACATGAATTATGAATGGGCTAATGATGGGATTTAATGACATATTTCATGACATGACATCTATTTATTATGGTGTAATCTAGGGGTAAGACGCTTTCCCTCAAAAAAAAATCGTAAGTCTGTTTACAAAACATCTTGCACAAAAATGATCGGACTCAACAAACACAAAGAAAACAACAAAAACCCTCGCGGAAGATCATGCAGTCCCACAAGCCACAAGCCATGACTTGGTGGATGCAGGTATTCAGAAACCACCAGGCCATGACAGGTTCAACACCTCTGTCCTCTTCCCTTACAATGCTAAGAGATGATCTGCCGCCATCTTCCACCTAGGAGCCATGCATCCAAAAAATCGGAAACAACACGTGGGCTCCAAATGCGATGTGGGCCGGGAAAACATCTATAGAAACGGGGGCGCTTGCCCTTCAGCAATCAAACCTGGCAATTGAAAATCCAATATAAATGCAGCTGTTGATGGGAAAATCATCCATAAATGGAGGATTTCCAATTGCTATGTTTGAGGGTACACAATGGAGAGCAGCAAACTGTGGCATTCGAACCGAGTCTTGCCGTGCCCTGGCCTCCTGCACGCCTCCTGCTGCAGCTACCAAGCCCTGGCCGGCCACGTGCTCTTTGCTCAGTTTTCTGCAGCTTGAAAAATCAAATCCTATCGAAAAAAACATGCATCTGGATAAATGAGAGCCAATTCACCAAATTGAATCACAATCCCATTATCTATAGGAATCACCAGTATACCATCATTATATCACCTTATTTGTTGTCTTCTCCAAGGTATGTAAGTCTTTTCTGCCAGGCAGAAGAAAAATCGCTGAGACCCTGCAGCAGAAAGCCACCTGCGGCACTTCTTGGGAGCTGAGCCATCCAAAAACGTCCAGGTACAGCCTGGCCGTTGGTGAGGTGACCACGCAAGTGACCTGGGGCCTTTCAGGGCTGCCTCTCATCCTATCCCCAGAAGATTCCCGGTTAAAACATCGGGAGAATGGGTATACAACATTATAACTATCGAAAACATCTAAAAACTATGTTTAATGCGAACATATGTATCTGTAAATCGGAATATCTTATTTGGGATATCATGAGAAAGAATCAGCTGCGCCTTACCCTCTGGAAAATTGTTAGTCTGCGAACTGGACAAGCACCATTTATGGGAGGTAAATCATGGAAAAACATGGGCCACAGCTTCCATAGCTTTGTAACAAATATTAGTGGCTTGGTTTTTTTGACGCCAAAAGTTGCAGGTGATATTATATACTAGCCCCGAACAAGATAAAGAAATAATAGTGACTTACACAACTTACACCTATTTCAGAAATGATTTGCGCTTTTCTATATCTTTTTGGGGTTGCTATAAATACCACGTAAGAACAATATGTGATCGCAGCCGAGTTCTAAGGGCACCACACTGCTCTGAAGATGGTGGGCAGCGCGAGGTTGTTGATCTTCTTCCCCTGGGGGATGGGGACCCTGAGATGGGTCTACATCTATTGGCCCAGTTATGGCCCTTAACAAGTATAAATGGGATTGTGACTCCTGCAACTGAGGTAATCATATTTATATCATGTTATATCCTTATAAATTATATTAAATTATAAGCCACTTATAAGTTATAATTGCTAAGGGCTACAACTGCATCTAAAAAAGGGACATTTCCACCAAAATGATCCAAATTGACTTTTTGTAACAGAAAAATGATGATCGACCATCAAATTTCATATCCTACATTCAAACCCTTATGGCTATGGCGGTGGGTATGGCTATGTCACCAAGGCCTTGACACAGAACACAAATTGCTAGGAGGTGGTGGAATGATTGAACATACTCCGGACCCAACCGTGGAGTATGCACACCAACCGTCAATGCAGGTGATGCTGCAGGTGAACTGTCCAAGATTGGCATCTTTTCACGAGAAAACTTGCTCAGTCTGCTATCTTTTCAGATAAAATCAAGGCAAATTTGGAGCTGCTGCTTTCCAGTTGCTGAGGATCTAGAGGTCGAACAAAAGGATTACAAAACCGGGAAGCGAAATCTTCAAAAATTTGAGGACTCCAACTGCCACTCTAAACTGATGAGTTTAGGAACATGCAGCTGTGATTGATGCTGGGGTCTCAATGTTAGGATCGAAGCTTTAAGGACTTACGATCGCCCCTCTGGATTCGGGTTCTTGGTTTCTAAACCCACTTGAACAAATTGAAATACAACCCCCTTCGGTCCGATAATTAGACCATTCATAACTGGCAGCCATCTTTCGTCACTGAGCTTCCCACCTTCGCCCAATTCAGCAACAGAATCAACCTTGGCAGCAGAACCAGTGTACCAAACCCGCCAACGGACGATTGCCCCATAGGTTTGTCTAAAACTTAACGATACGCCAACAGTCTTGTTTGGTACCTTACTTTCAGACAAATCCGGATGGCTTGTGGCGCCTTGGCACCCCTGGAATGAGGGGAAAAACCTGGAAAGACACACGCATTTTCAATCACGTTCACTCCATGTCACTCCCATCCCCATATTAAACACCCCCGAACTGGTCCCAACTATGTGCAAATCTCCTACTGAACCATGGTTTCTGCGGGTGTGTTTCATAATGAATGGGGGAAAGGGATTGTTTGCTGAAAGTATCAAACTCTTAGGCCGCTTGACGCTGAGGTCTTTGCAATGGGAAAGGCCAAACCCATTGACTGCCAAAAGTACAGAAGTATTGAATGCAAGGTGCCATTTTGATATCATTGGGGGCAAAGAACGCACAGACACACACACACACACACATTTAGCTATTGGTCTGGATGAATTCTCATTTGCCAATCTGAACAGTTCGGGCATTTTGGAATGACTCCCCGCAATCCGAAGCACTACTTCTAGTGACTTCGCAGTGAGGTTGTGATCAAATTTATCTGTAGCTTCGTGGTTCGGCACGGCACCATGCTGCAGGTCTGGACAGCTGGAGAACTTGCTGATGTGCCTCCCCTCTCCCAATCTCTGCCAGGGAACCAAATGATGTGAAGGAAGAAAACGGAAGGCACCATCGCATCGCCCACCAGTTCTTAGAGGACGCAGGACGTGGTTCGCAGTGGATGGGGCGAATTCAAGCACTCCGCCATCCCATCAAGTTGGAATATTAAGAAGAAAAATGAAGAGAATGACCATGATGCGAATCAAAAGCAAAACTTAAGTGTTCGAGGCTAGGTCGATCCACAATGCGAATCAAAAGCAAAACTTAAGTGTTCAAGGCTAGGTCGAGTCCAAGAGTCCAAAATATGCTACAGTATTGAATGCATTGAATGCAGTGTAATAAGGGACCATGTTGGTGTCTTCTGCGGCTGGACGAACAAGACCCGTCTGAGTTCAGGGTCATCTTCGGTCGGGATCTGTGTGGCATCTGCCGCCAGTCACAGATCAGCGGCCGTGTCGGTGTCCAAAAGAATCCCCAACTTCTATGTCCTCTAAATCTGAATGCCAATGTGACAAACATACGTTGCAAGCCAAGCTGCTTCCAAATTTCTCGAAACCACAGCCAAAGTTCAAATGAATCCCATGTTCAATGGTTTGGTCAACAAGTCAGCTTCCCATCGATTCTATATCTTCCAAGAATCTCAAATAGCTGGGTTCATCAGACCTCCTCGGTTCAATTTGATGACAGCAGGAAATTCTGCAGAGGCTGGCAAACTCGCAGTGGATAGCAACCAAGGACGACTTCCAACTAGAACTCATTCTATTCTACGAGGTGGTGCCCCATAGCTAGCTTGGATTGATGTATTCAATGCAAACAGGGTTTATGGTCGATCTATCCAAAGTCAATAGGCTTATCAACCTTATAGATGGGCTGGGCACATTGCAAGTGGCTCAGAAACACACATACTGACTCACAACAAATGGCTACGCTGGAACATCATTTTTTATTAATGATTTGCCTACTGTTTTTTTTTGATATCTAATTCACATCGCGCATGAAATATGTTATCCGTTTCCATTTCAAGTCGAACAACACCACCACTTTTTTGTTTTGGGTTTTTTTGGATAAACATCGTTCTTGTTTGATGAGCAACACAATTTGTGCTGGAAAAAACAATATGTTTTGTTGGAAGAAAACGCACAGATAGTTGGATAAAAACATGAAAAACATATTGTGTTTCCATGTTGGGGATATATATATATATACATGATATATATATGTATAAACACTACCATGTTGGGGATCATCATACCATAATTTAGGGAGAAAGATATGACACATCTGGAATCATCTGGAACCACGAACCCGGATGATCTATGTTCTGGCAAAATCCCCCATGTTTACAGCTTCAAACATCGTGCTTCTTGAGGAAAAACACATAAACAACACTGGTAATGTTTGACCCCACCAAGCCAGTTGGGGGTTTCCTAAATTTGGGCTGTGCCCTATTGAACCTGACGAACGTTGATTTGTTTCAAGTGGCCCATAGATTCCCCATGTCACTGGTGGATTCACCAGTTGAAAAACAACAAATCATTGCAACTGAAAGCCAATCACTTGGATGATGCTTGGGGTAACCCCTAAGTTCAGAAATCACCATATCCCAACATGTCCCATGTTAAGGAGGTTTCAACCATATTACTACCCCTGTTTCCAATGTTCGAAGGTTTAGATTCCACTCGTTGCGAATGATTTTGTAGAACATCTTAAAGAATCCCCCATCATACTGCACTTCTATTCCCAGAAGTTGTATGTGTGTGTGGGTGTTCCCATTATCTTGTGTTACATCCGTATTTTTATCGATGAATTTGACCACCCTTCACAAGGATTCCCCATCTTCGAAACTGATGTTTCTGCCGCGCCGAGCAACGAGGCGGCCAAGTTCAAGATCAGACTGATGCCAGCGACCATTGGCGGCAACCTGGGGGCGACGACTAAATAGTGATTCTCCGCTTCAATAACTGCTTGGAAGAATTCAATAAGCTCAAATAACAGTGTCTAGATGTTGATTGACTTGATCGAGTTCAACCAAAGTTTCTTGATTTCATTCTAAGAATGCTCAATATTGATTGGATTACAATGACATATAAGAATTGTGTTTTAATAAAATTGTTGAAATCTAAATCTGGTCCATGAATGGTATGTATATTTTGTATTGCCCAACATGGGCTGCCTGCCGGTTTTGAGGTTTTACAGTAAATGCGGGGAACATGTGAGTCAGTGGTGATAGCTATCCCATAATGCTGGGAACATGTGAGTCAGTGGTGATAACTATCCAATGAAATGAAAGAACAAATACACGTACAGAAACAAAATTCCAGTCACTATTTACGGTCAGCAAATATGGCGCTGGAAAATGTGCTGATATATATATATATGATATATATATATGATATATATATATATGATATATATATATGTATATATATATGATATATATATATATCTCATATATCATATATATATATATCATATATCATATATATATATATATCATATATATATATATATCATCATATGTGTATATATATATAAATATATATATATATGTAGATGTATACATATCATATATTATATACATAATTATATATATAGATATATGACCTACATGAGACTACATCAATGGATGGATTCTGGCTGATCTGTTGGTATTTCCAGGGTGGCGAAGAACAGAATCGCACAACGGTTAGGCAAGCAGTAAGACCTTGCCGTGACTTCTGCACTTCTGGGTTCGAGAAAGCACAGCTGCATCACCCCGAATTCACGATCACAACCTCTAAAACATTCTAAAACTGCAGGAAGTAAAAAATAGTAAACACATGTGAAACTTGTAAAAACTACTTGTTAAAGGATGTGAAATGGGCATGGGTCAATTTGTTTCTGCCCCTTGAAGTGATCCTTTGCTACTAAAAATTACCAATTCTGTGGGTCCATTGGGCCCCACACGTTTGACCCATACCCACGAAATTTGTCCAAAAAAGTATATGTTACAGGCAGGCTGGCAGCCCCGTTTGCATCTACAAGCCTCCTGGTGATTAAAAGGTTTCATACTTGGGGGTCCATCCCAGTTGGGACTTGGTTCTCAACCCATGTTGAACGGGGTTTTATCCCATCCTAGAACGTTGGAATCACACCACTTGTTCTTAGCCACTCAGCAACTGTGTCCAGCTCCAAGTACTTATGGAAGTTGGTACCGCCCCAAAGGGTCACAAGCAAACAATGAAATGCCTTGTGGTTTGGGGTTTATTCACCATCAACCTCAAGAAAAATGGGATGACCCTTCAACCCTCAGGAGTTGACTGCCACCAGAAAACGTATTGAGAACTCCTGCAAGAATCAGAGAACGCCAGGGCCTCGGACGGGAAATCAGTAGCATCAGTAGCCGCCTGGCCTTTTGTAGCATGGCCATCCACTTCTTTATGGGAGGCCCCCAGCTAATTATTTGGCTGACAATCCAGGTAATGCGGTTATATGGCGAAAAAAAAATCCCGTAAGTCGGGATGCACATCCGAGTACAAACTGACAAAATGAAGCGTTAATTGTTGATTCTCATGTATTTGAGGTCCGGTTCAAACTTTACCTTGGGGTCCGCTCTGGTCCACCTGCCTACTGATGGTTAGCCTTCCCAAAATATAGGCCAGAGAGGCCTAACCGTGCCATTTTTGTTGAACAAAACATCATTTGAAAGGCACCTCAACCTGTTCTTGATTGTGTCTCTCTATTTTTGTTGCCTCAAAAAAAACCTCATGAAATCCCCACATCTCGAACCAGCTGGGGGTCCCGACAAGTACAAATCTAATCGGATGAGCAATGCAGCGCAAATGCTGAAGATCGCGACAGAACCTCTGCTGAGCAGATTTTTCTGCGTCGATGATTTTTCATCATTTAAGTCATCCACAGCACTTGTGGATCTCCCAATCCAACAGTATCAGTATGGTGCCGGCAAACGTGGTGTCGAAAGCACCAAAACAGGCAATGACCTTGTTTACATCCCATATGTTGTCAAATAGAGGTAAATTTTTGTGCTCTTGGAATCCGAAAAAAAATGCATACCCAGCACACTCCCGCGAAAAAACATTGCGTGTTGCATCATGTTTGCAATCTGTTTATGGGTTGTAAATTGTAAATCACATCATGTTCCAATTTGGTCACAGGTTCATGTATCTTGAAGATCGATCAAATCTCTAAAACAAACCCACAAACAATCAAACAACAGCAATAAACATCCGTTGAAGTCCGTCAATCAAAAAACATCCATAAGAACAAGAATCCCTGGAAAACCCCACCTTTCTCGCTCCAAAGACACTCACCGGGTCAAGCAGATCGGTTTTTGGGGTTTCTTGAGCAGCTTTGATGTGTCAATGTACGGGCACAACAAAAAAAGTAACATGCCAATCGTTATGGGTACATCTATACACTGTAGATTCAATGGATTCTATGTCCAAATATGGGGGGCTGAGCAGAGTGAAAGATCCTGACTGTTCCTTCTCTGGTTGGTTTTCTGAAACAAACAATTCAAGCAAACCGGCAACCTGTAACAAGGAAAATGTTCAAACATACAGGACATCTTGGGGCGGCAAAAGTCAGCATCCAATCCGAGATTCTGGTCGATTTGACCCCATATATCTCCCACATATACCCCATATATACACATTTGTTCATTAACAAATAGTAAAACACCTACATATACATACATCAACAAAACCAATATATAACAATCCAACCATGGCCATGGACCTGTCGGTTTACTCGGCAATGCCTTGACTGACGGATATTCACCGCACATCGGGCCTCTTTTTTTTTCTGCATCAGATGGCGTTGCTCAAAGACAGTCCTCCCCAACAAGAAAGTTTTTGCAATTCTAACAGAGTAACCCCCTCCACGCTTTGGTTCAAACAAGAATCAAAAGTGACCGTTTGCAGACCCGCTGGCAAAGTCACCCGTTCCAAGCTTTGGTTGAAACCGTCGCCAAAAGACAAGCTTTGCAGACCTGCGGGCAGAGCCACCCGCTCCAAGCTTTGGTTAAAACTGTCACCAAGAACCAAGGTTTGCAGACCTGCTGGCAGAGCCACCCGCTCCAAGCTTTGGTTGAAACTGTCACCAAGAACCAAGGTTTGCAGACCTGCTGGCAGAGCCACCCGCTCCAAGCTTTGGTTGAAACCGTCGCCAAAAGACAAGCTTTGCAGACCTGCTGGCAGAGCCACTCGCTCCAAGCTTTGGTTAAAACTGTCACCAAGAACCAAGGTTTGCAGACCTGCTGGCAGAGCCACTCGCTCCCAGCTTTGGTTGAAACTGCCGCCAAACTTCAGGTATTGCAGACCTGTCGGCAGAGTCACCCGGTCCAAGCTTTGGTCGAAACCATCGCCAAAAATCAAGAATTGCAGACCTGCTGGCAGAGCCACTCGCTCCAAGCTTTGGTTGAAAGTGTGACCCAAAATCAAGGTTCGCAGACCTGCTGGCAGAAATGCCCGCTCCAAAGTTTGGATGAAATCGCTGTCAAATTCAAATTCTTGCAGACCTGGAGGCAGAGTCACTTGATCCAAGCTTTGCTTGAAATTGGAGCCAAACTTCAAGGATAGCAGACCAGCTGGCAGGGTCACTCGCTCCAAGCTTTGGTTAAAACCGTCACCAAAAAGCAAGATTTGCAGACCTGTCGGCACAGTCACCGGCTCCAAGTTTTCGTTAAAACTGGAACCCAAGATCAAGGCTTGCAGACCTGCTGGCAGAGCCACTCGCTCCAAGCTTTGGTTGAAACTGTCACCAAGAACCAAGGTTTGCAGACCTGCTGGCAGAGCCACTCGCTCCAAGCTTTGGTTGAAACTGCCGCCAAACTTCAGGTATTGCAGACCTGTCGGCAGAGTCACCCGCTCCAAGCTTTGGTTAAAACAGTTGCCAAGAACCAAGGTTTGCAGACCTGCGGGCAGAGTCACCCGCTCCAAGTTTTGGTTAAAACCGTTGCCAAAAACCAAGGTTTGCAGACCTGCGGGCAGAGCCACCCGCTCCAAGCTTTTGTTGAAACTGCCGCCAAACTTCAAGGTTTGCAGACCTGTCGGCAGAGCCACTCGCTCCAAGCTTCGGTTAAAACCGTTGCCAAAAACCAAGGTTTGCAGACCTGTTGGCAGAGTCACTCGCTCCAAGCTTTGATTGAAACGTCTGCGAAAGGTTAGGCTTTGCAAACCTGCTGGGAGATTCATGTGATCCAAGCTTTGGTTGAATCTGGAGCCAAACTTCAAGGTTTGCAGACCTGCGGGCAGGGTCACCCCGTTCAAGCTTTGATTGAAGTCACGGCCTAAAGTCAGTGACTTGATGTTGTTTGGAAAATTGACTTGTGCAAGGGTGGGGTTGAGCTCATCGCCTAAGTCCAAGTGTTGAAGGCTGCTTGGCAGGTGTTGAAGCTGCCTTAGCGACTCAACTCCTTCAATCCGCGTCAGCCCATGCAGGGAAAACTCCTCATCCTCTACCTGTTTTCCTTGCACATATTTCCAGGCTGCCAGCATGTCCACAGGAACATAGACATAGGACAAAGTGACCTTGGGTTCGCTGATTGTTTTGGGGGCCATGCAACAATAAATTTCAGTAGATTCCCCTGTTTGGGTGCATCAACTACAGGGAAAATCTGAAAGACGAAACTGCAGCAAGTCCAGGTGACGCATTCTCCAAGGAAGCCTTGCTGCCAGAGGGTCCTGTCCAAGCTCAATGGCGACGATCCATGCTGCAGCGAAATGCGTGATGCCGGCTTCGCAGGCAACTCTGCAGTGATCATTTGGCGCAGCTGGCGGCCCGTCATGGACAGATCAACCTCAGCTGATGGTGGGGTCAACCCATTTTCGGGGTGTATTGTTAGGTTTACCTGGCATAACCCATGTTTGGGATCCTAGCCCCAAATGATGATTAGCTACTGAGATGGTTTGTCATTGAGTCTACCACAGTCAAGAGGAGATCACTTTTACGAGTAGAAATGGCACACGATTGAAGGCACGGATCAAACGTGGATGTTTCTTTCCAGGATGCAAGAAATCTTGAACCAACTGCTGTCGATCTATTTGGGCATGGTTTCAAAATGAGGCGCATGGTTGGTGAAGATTCTCGAAAGTATGTTCAGCATTTCGTTTGTCAAGTGCAGTTTTAGCAGGTCTGATCCTGCTTGCTTTTCATGTGGATTTTCCGTACACAGACTGATGGTCAGAGCATGGATTGATATGATTGTGATCATCAACACTTAAGTACTGGGTCAATTAATAACCATCAGAATTGCAATACATATTAACCAACTGGGGTTCCATTCACAGAAGGCCATTTGTGGCCCCCATGATGTTGATTCATCCCCAAACTTGTGATATTCCAATCACCACAATGTTTTGTTACGCTCATAACTGTATCACCAGCCAACTGTGTCCAAGATTTGGGTATAGCTCAACATGATTGAAACCCATCTTGGAATGGTTAAGCGAACAAAATGACCAAGTAGGGTAATGAAATGTATACAAGTAGGATAAGCCGACTGACAACCAGGGGCTATAACCTGGACACGATTTGTTGGATTAACAGGAAACCCATGGGTTTTCCATGTGTCAATTTACCGGAAGGTATATGGGAAATCGTCATAACTAGTGTTGGATGTTTCTCCCCAAAACATGGTACCATGACCCATGCCCCAATAGCTGGTGTCTGGAAGTTCATCCCTATAGTTGGGAGGTCAGGATAAAAGGTACCCTCTGGTAAACTAATATAACATAATATAACTATGGGAAATCACCATTTTTACTGGGAAAATCCACTTTTTAATGGGAAAATCCACTATTTCTATGGCCATTTTCAATAGCTACGTTTGATTACCAAAGGGTATTGATCCGTAGCCATTCCTGAGATTAGCCAAGCTGCATCCTGAAATTTCCGCCTCTTCCCTTGCAAGCTGACAACCTCGACCGTGATGGTCAATCCAGCGCTCGTCATGGCGCCGAGGCCCGCTGGAAATGGCTGGAATCCTATTTGGATGTTGGATGATTGGCTGGAATTTGGCCATCATTAGCTGGAATGATTGATGTCAGTTGGATTGGACGATTTAGCTGGAAGGTTCATAATTTAAATTATTATCTATATAGCCCCCCAAAACATATGCTCATTGTTGCTTGATATTTTATTCTGGTTTCAGACCCTTTACAAGAAAGTCACCTTGAACATTTAGTAGCAATTCTCTTTTGTATAATCTTGGGGTACCCTGGACCACTGTGAGCCATTTGCAAAAGCATGCGGTCATTGCCTCTCCTTACATGTACAAGGTGGTGTCTCCTAGTGAAAAAAAAACATAAACCCATCCAGGGATCGTTATAATAGGTTATAATGAATCACCACAAATCCTAGTCAACTTAGTTATGAACCAACTTCGCTATGAGTTAATCATCACTTAGCGAATCAAGTCCTTGCTTTGTCGCCCAGCAACACATGCCCGGCAGGATGGACTTGTTCTCCGTGATGAAACCAATGAGGCAAGTGTAGCCCAGTTGCTGGCCACACGCGAAAAAAGGTGGAGAGTGGACAAGGGCTGGTTTTCTCATGAATTCTGATGTACATTTACGCAGAATTTCTTTTCACTTATGGATCACATTGATTCAGATATTATGTATATATATATATATATATACACACTATATAAAATATTCTTTTCTTTATATACTAATACATTTATATATATATAATTATATATATATACATGCAGTAAAACATGCAATTATAGGGGTAGGTAACGGTAGGTAGATGGACTATGTCTTTGTTCCCGATCTGAAGATGTGGCCCGGCTCCAAGATGTTCCCCCAACGAAAATGAATCCCCCACGGGGCTCGGAGCTGGTAGTTATGGGTGGTCATCCCCCCAAACACATGACATTTTTTTGGAGTACCCTCTGGTAAACTAACATAGCTATTGAACATGGCCATTTATAATGGATTTTCCCATTAAAAATGGTGATGTTCCATAGTTATGTAATGTTATGTAACAGTTTACCACAGGGTATTGACCCCTAGCCACATTCCAACAATCAAAGAGATCAGGGGAGACTTCAGCTACCGCAAAATGAGAGGTACTGATCCATATTTGGTCTATGTAAGACCCAGACTTCCCGGAACATCCCCATGAACAAATGGCCCTGTAATGCCTTATGTATGGTACGGTAGCCCCAATTTTAGGTTCCTGAAATTCCCATCGACCAACAGTCCAAGAGATAAATTCACAATAAAATCACCATGATTGTTGGTTAAATCCCAGTAAATCCCATTGAAACACCATTAATCCACCACATTTCTGGCATAAACGAACCCTACGAAACCGCCTGGAGGAACTGGTTGGTTCCCATGGCCATGCTCACGCGGGCGTATGCCTTGGGGATGGTCATCTGAGTGAGAATAGTACCATCTGGTTATTTAACATAGCCATGGAATAGCTGGCTAATTTTGGATGATTTTCCCATTAAAACCTCCATTTATAGGGGATATAACCAGAGGGTATATGCTATAACTGACTAGAACTACTATAACCATGACTGTGACTACTTAGTTATATAGTCCCTACTTGGAGTACTATAACTACTATCCTTATATACTATAACTATTAGTAATACTTGCTTGTAACATATAACTATGACTATCACTATAACACTATTAGTATGAAATATGCTTTTGTCATATAGCTGCAACTTTCTATCATCTGTAGTCATAGATTTAGCTTTCGTTGTAGTGTATATATTATACATAATATATATATATATATACAGATACATCCGTCTGCGTTTGTCTGAAAACATATATCATACCTCTTATTCCACCGGTAAATCATGGCTTCTTCATCATTGTATGCTCCATTTTCAGACACACCCGCAAAAGTCTAGTTGAAGCACATCATCGAAGTGAAAAGAACCCAGTCTCTCCTGTTCCAGGTTTCCGTGTTCCACGGAACCATGCTGTCTTGAGGTGAGTGAGACCACCCGTGCGAATGTTGATGAAAAACCATAGATTTACTGATTTACTCAGGATTTTCTTGGATATTTTCATCAGCGCACTGACAAGGATGACAACCCTAAGAAACGATTTTGTCTGCAACATTTGGACACCGTTAAACCCAATCAACTATGGCAAGCAAAAGATCTGCGAGTTTACGGCCGATGATCCAAATCAAATTCGGAGAATGGATGGCAATGGTGAACCCATTTTAAATAGGAATCCACCAAGAAATCCAGTGGTCATGTGGCATTCATGTGGACATTGTCCGTTCCATGCAAATGACTTTGGGCCGTGTCGGCCAAACTGACCGAATGCAGCAAATATGACATCTTTGCCTCTGAGCAACATCGTAGGCCTGCCAATTGGCCTGCATCTTTCGATATAATCTCCTTGGATCAGGAAAAAATATAACTGGTGTCCAATTTCACAAGTAGTTAAAATCCACTTGTGCCTTGCTTCTGAGGTCCAGGAAACTGTAACATAACTTGAGGCATACACTGTGTGAGTGACATCCGACATGTTCAGTTGATCAGTGTTCAAAGCCCTTTGTCACTACTTTATACTGGCTGGTTGATCAGGGCAAAATAATTCCCAATAAACCAGGTAAAAGCTGCTGTCATCATCACCCAACACGGATGTTGAGCACTTCTCAGTTGGTCACAAAGCTACGTAAATTCTGAATGCGGTTTGGGTGCTGTTTCCTGTACAGGTTCTCATGCAAGCCAATCTATTCATAACCACCAACCACCTTAAACTACAACTACGGCCAGCACAGCATGTGTACTTGACATAATTGTATTGCTATATCAATCAACCTTGCTAAGCCTAGTTAATTCAAACAATTCACCAATATCAGCCCATTTACAATGTGAGTGAATTTGGAAGAAACACATCAACATTATGACCACGACTATGAACACATATTAACCTCTACGATAACCGCAACTCACCACTATTCACCAATATCAACCAATGTCAACAGCTATCAAAGCACATTCACCAATTAATAAACCAACGTTAACGATGATTAGCCTCTGGTAAATTAACATAGACCCTTAAAATCAACATGTTTTAGTGGAAACTCATCTTCCAACCCCTATCTTCCAGGGTCTATGTTAATTTACCATAGGGTAAGCCATTTCAATCCATGCAACGTTTTTCGTTGCCAAGCAGCACATGGGCCAAGGTGTCCGTTGCCACCGGACGGCCATCGGCGTCCAGCATGGTCTCCTGCCGACAAAAAGGCCACGGTCAAGAGCCGGGGGTGGTGTGTTTAGAGTTGGTTGGTCCCCATTATGATATCATGAACAAAACCATATCATATATATATATATTACTATATCATATCATATTATAGTATATCATATCATACTATGTTATATTATATTTAGGAATAGCACAACTCACATGCAAAAAAATACTCACACAATTCATATCAACTAATATCAAATGTAGCACGTATTTATATATACTTACATAATCTTATATATATATATTAGTTGTTTCATCACCTATAGTTGGTATAGTTGGTCTAAACCAGGATGGTGTGATATTTATCAACATACCAAACGATCACATTAGTTTATAGCGAGGCTAAGTGATCCTCTGGTAATTTAACACAGCTATGCAAAACGGTCAATTTAGTTCAAAGATTTACCTATTACAAATGAAGATTTTCCATAGCCATGTTGAATGACCAAAAGGGTGGTACTCTGGGGTAAACATACAACAAGATGTGGAAAAGCCAGGGTTTCGCGTTCGGAAAATGATCTACATGTCTGGTGGGTTTTCCACATCCATGTTAGTTTGCAGGAAGGTAAGTAAACGCTGGTGAATCTAATCAACTGCGTTAAATTAATATTGTTAGATAGTTGTCAAAGGTGTTTACTTGATGAATGGGGGTTAAGATTGGTATTAGATTGGTTCACAACCTATCATTGGGAACGATAAGCATGCCGTTGATATTCATAAACCACCATACTAACGGGAATACTGCCGAAAAAATATAGTGAACTATCCATAGGATATCCGTATGATGAACATTGGGATATTGGTTCATATCAACCCATATGAATTATACTTGGGAGTATTGGTTCTGATTCAAAATTGTGAATCACAATGACATGGAACTATATGGAACTATATTATAGGTTGGAATATCGGTTGGTTAACATATATAGTTAATTGTTCCGTATAATAAGAATTAGATGGTGATCATTGATGGTTGATATTAGTTGTATTGGTTGATGAATACTGCCTATGGAATTCACTGTGGTTAGGAATGTTGGTTAGATGTGCAGTTGGTGAATATTGGGATATTAAATTTATTGATTGAGGTTGATTAATGTTGGTTGATAGTGACAAATGTTGGTTTATCTGGGTTGATAATCGGTCAACGTTAACTATGTTAACTTGTTATGTTGATGCGAACCATATTACCACAGAAATGTCATAGCTGGTGTTATTGGTTGATGATTGATTGATCGATTAAGATATCTACATTACATTACATTACATTACATTACAGTGCTGTCAGTAGGGCAAAACTATCGTGGCAATATTCAGTACCCCTACAAAATGGGGGTCTGATTGGCAATCAAGACCACGCACAAAATCATGCTGAAGCTTATTTTCCCAGCGCTGCTTGATGGTTCCCCTCATTACCCATCATGTACACTGATGCCTTATGCTCAGGTTCTTGTGATTCACCCAAATCACAGAGTGCCCTCTGGTAAACTGTTACATAACTATGGAAAATCACCATGTTTAATGGGAAAATCCACTATTTCTATGGCCATTTTCAATAGCAAACTGTTAGTTTACTCCAACCATCGACATCTTCGGATCTCCCGCAGGGGCCTCCCAAGCATCAGTGCTATCGCTGCCCACGTGAGTCACCGCATTCTCGTCGTCATTCAGGTGATCCACCATGCTGTGCAACCTCCATTGGAGTAGTGTGGCTGGGAAAAGTTTAGGGACAACCCAGATTTGATGGACAACACACATATAGATTGAAAGGAAAACAACCATATGTGCGGTTGGGAAAACAAAAAAAAACAACAAATGAACACTTGACCCTAAGAATTCGCAATTTACAAGATAGCAGCAATCCCCTATTTGGGTCTATATTAGTCGCCAGGATGGTTCGGAACATCCCCCGCTCCGCGTATCTGATAGAAACAAACATATGTGTATGTAAGAAAAACATATCTGGAGAGAAAACAACCTCATGTGTATGAAATGTTTTGGTTTGGGAAACAAAATGGGAAATTAAATGAATGTGACCATCGAACTATACAATCAACCTATATAATCAGGAGTTCACCAGCACGCAGATTCACCAGCAGGCCATAGAAATAGTGGATTTTCCCATTAAAACTTTGTGATTTTCCATAGTTATGTAACAGTTTACCAAAGGGTAATTGCTTGCCAGGGGTCGAACAAAGATCTCTCCAAATCGACACCCATGTATCACCATGCCAATCTCAACTTACTATGCCTATCACTGGAGGATACTGGATGTATCATCATGTATCTGAAACACACATGGTTTTCAATGCTGCGGGCATCGTCAACATACATTTGCTTACCCAACAGCTTGACCCAAACAGGACTGTCCGAAGGTGATAAATATCTCTAACACCGACCGTCTCACTTGCCAATATATTGACCGTCTCGTTGAATTGAAACCCTTTTTGTTGACCATTTTTGGCCCCCCAACAATGTGCCCATCGTTGTGGTGCATAATTCCTACTCCCTGTCGGGCAACCAGTAGCTTTTTTTCTGACTGTGTCAACGGATTATACCATAGTATTCACCAAATGTGTAAAACACCTATATATAATTATATATATATATATACATGTATCTGTGGGTCATTGTCGGTCTGTATCTCTCTACATCTGTACCACCCAACGCTTGACTCATAGTTCAGTTTGGTTTTTTGCGCCTCAAGTTTTCACCTGGAGAACTGGGACAGTGACTTGCACACCTGATAAACTTGCCAAAGACCCTCTGGTAATCAAACGTGGCAATGGAAAATTCACCATTTATACGGGAATTTCCCATAAAAACCGCCATTTATAGGGGATGTCCAATTGCTACGTTTGATTACCGGAGGGTAATTAGTTTATTTCCCTATTTCTCCCTATTTACCATCCACAGGGGCCAGTGGTTTGGAAAGATCCTTTCAAGTTGCCCAGAAAGTTTCTTGGATAAGTTTCTAAGGTTACCTGCTTCGCAAGGAGGTTGGTTACATCATATCTACTCTCCTCAGAAGCCCCAATGATTCATAGATTAGCCTTTAGCCTAAACAGTTGGCATTTGTACCTCCCCTACTCAAAGTTTGAAGTTCTGCGCGATACGTGGAAAAGCCATCCAATCCAAACAAGCAAAACACATGCC
This sequence comes from Symbiodinium sp. clade C Y103, assembly GCA_003297045.1. Taxonomy (NCBI): domain Eukaryota; class Dinophyceae; order Suessiales; family Symbiodiniaceae; genus Cladocopium; species Cladocopium sp. clade C. Next base: position 230,352 of record BGPT01000058.1, read on the forward strand.
AAAGACGCAAGGGATTTTCCGGTTATGGCTACAATCCATCTAGTATAGCTAGACTGATCGCCATCAAAATATCACACCCTGAATCGTGCAAAGGCCAAAGTAACTTCTTTAGCTGCTGATTCACCACAGGAACTCGTAGCATTTCCCTGGCGCAGGAAACCATGACCGGAGCCAGGCTGTATCAACTTGGGATAACTTCCATGGTGAACTCTTGGGGCTGAGAGCGACACATAATCGTAAGAAATCACATTCGAACTTGAAGGCACATACCATCCGGTAATCCAACATGGCTTGCTGGAAAATCCCAGTGTAGTACCAGGCTGGGCAGCTGCTTGGATGTAGAACAAAAATAAGGGACATCGGATGATGGTTCCCCAAAACAGCCAGCCTATTGGTTCCTCCATGTTTCACCTTATCAAACATGACCACTAACTTTGGTGATAACTTGGGGTCTCCCATTCAAAAGACACACAACATATCCAAAATATCTGGTGAATCAATGTAATCACGGTCAATAAGCCAGGTAGGTTAATGATCTACTATCTTTTCACACACCACCAGCAATGATCAAATATATCCCACTTTTAAGTAGATCAAACTCACGTGTGGTAATTGATATCCTCATCGACTATCAATCAACCATATCACCATACATGTTTGATGACTAGACCCCCAAATCCATGATGGCACCCTAGTCTGACATAGAGGCTCATAAGCCCCAAAAAGATGCTCAAACGATCTCTAAACGTATTTCAAGGATGCCCAGTTCGATGTTCCACATCCTTTCCAGGTTTCCTGTTGGTTTCTATCAACCTTCCGGGGGATGTCTCTGTCTCCGCTGTGGCGCCGCTGGGGTTCGCCGCTGGCGCCTGACTTTGGTACCCTCGAAGTCAGTGGCTAAGACCCGCGCAGCGTCCAGTTGCTCCTAGAGTTCACCGAGAAAGAGAGTGACACGAGTTATGAATCTCAGCTCAGCACTATCGGAATGTAATCATACTAACTGTAAGGTTGATAAAATGCTAAGTTATTATGTTGCTCCGTTGATATGCTGAGATGAGACTAAGATGATATCAAGTTGTGCAAGTGCTTTGACAGATGAAGATTCAGGCATCAGAAATCGAGATTTATGAAACAGACATGGAAATTACAACAACACACATTTTAAAGGTTCATATGGGGGTTTCCTAAAATGGGGGTACCCAAAAATGGATGGTTTATAAGGGAAAATCCTATTGAAATGGATGATTTAGAGGTACCATATTTTCAGACAAACCCATCTCTACATGTTCTTCTGGCGTCCGCAAATGCAAGAAGGGCCGTAACTTGTTGCCTAGCGACATTGCAAAGTTTCATTGCACACGGCAAGATATTTGACATACATTTACGAAACCTAAGATGGCACAAGATGTGTCCCACAAGACTACTAATCAAGTTGAAATCCGCTTTCCATACCAGTCCTTTGTCGGGATCGGCAAGCGGACAACTTGCCTAGGTCAAAATCGAAGGGTCACATGGTTCAACCCCCCGAAAAGAATGTACCAATTGGGATCATACCCTCTGGTAAACATACAAAAGGCTATTGAAAATGGCAAGTTATTGTTGATTTTCCAATTAAACATGGTGATTTTCCATAGTTTCTTGTATGTTTACCAGAGGCTAATGCCAAACAGAGGGAAATGCTTTGAAACCACCAAGCAAGCAAGTTCAACCCTACTTGCAGGATCATTCCCGGACAGTAAGTGGAGGGAACTGGCTAGTAACCGTAAGTCCCCTACCGACATAGGGTTAAACACTTTCTTCCAATGTAGAATCATGGGTTATAGTTATAATCCTACTATTTGGGTATTCAGAGGGATAGTCCTCCGAGTTCCAGCCCTATGCCCAGCTGCGTGAGCATGCGCACGCAGAAGGAGTGCGAACATATGGACGCGTGCATCGCCAGCCTGCGATAGAACCCCACTGGATGAACTGTTGAGAATCACCAACTGCATGCTGTAGGAGTTTAAGAATCAACAGCCAACAAAATTATAGGTGTCTTAACCAACATAAGCGCATGGCGCATGATACAACCTATAAATATAATATTATATATATATATAGATCGATGTGTATGGGTCCAATTTGTTAGGCCCCTGGGACTCAGAGATTAGCTGAAAGATAATGGAGAATCGTTTTTGGGCACCCAATCTTGATCCAAATCCACACCGAGGACCCTGTGGACCGTGCATATACACGAATGTGTAAACTCCACAGGGCGGCAGTAAAAGCGTCGGCTCTCTGAAAAGTCTGAGGCTGTAAACGTCATCGAAGTCGATAAAAAACAAGATGTTTGAACTAACTTGTTTTTGATCAGTAGAATGCTCACTACTGATATGTAGACAATGAACTGCGAAGATATAACTAGCATTGCTTCTCTGACATCCTTGTTTCATCTAGTATCATTGAAGAATATTCAAAACAACTATATATCTATATTGCAAAGCGTCTCTCTCAATATCACAGGGGTCACGTCTCAACACCCCAGCTAAAGGCGTCCAAGGGACCAAATGCATAAGGTGATGTACATGAAGGATCCGGCACCCGAAGCACCCCACCTCACTTGGTGCAACTTAAATAACCTTGCCATCTCAGTCGAGCATGGCTCACGTACTAACAAGGAGGTAATTTGTTCATCATCACATCAACACTCCACATTCAAGTCATCTTCTTCTCAGCAAAAATGCTGTTCTTCAAACGAGATTAGGTCCGTACTCCTTGACCTTCTGTCATGCTATCAAACTGGTAGCTCAGGGACTGCGTCTCCGGGCTAACTTACTTGATGCTCAACCCAAGAGAACTCCAAAATTACGGCCAGCACTTATACTATGCCCGCGCGTCTTTGGGGATAATTGTCAGGAACCTCATTGTTGGTGACCCTTACAGTACTTTGCGGCCTTCCACTATGTTGAGATGATTTAACATGAGGTCCCTAAAACGTCGCTTCGTGAGGGACGTGATTGATGACCCCTCCGGGGATTCGGCTGTACCACAACCGCTGTTTTCAACACGTTTTACATAAACCCTAAAGAAAACCTAGAAAAACCCTAGGTGAAAAACCTTAAATTAACCCTTAAAGAACCTAAATGAACCCTAAACAAACCCTAAAGAAACCCTGAAACAAAAAAACATGAACGTGTATATAGTGAAGTACCTGGTGGCCCTAGCGCGCGTGCTGCGGGCAAAATTATGTGCCCGTAAAAGGCCTTATTGGTGCTTTTGTCATCATTTCCCCAATTCAAAGCAAAGCAAAACATATATTTCCATCAAATTACTCATGATATTCTCATAATTTCTCATCTATGCTTAGTTTAGTCTTTCTTTTCTACATAAACAGCTCTCGGCATTGTCTGATCTTCATATCTTACGAGACCCCCCCTTCGAAATCCTGTGGAGTTCATCATCAATTTCCCCATACACCCCATGAAATCAGCCACCCAAAACGACATTTCTTGGGTCCCCCGAAACGGGCTCAACGCCGTGTGGCAAACAGAGAAGCCAGGGCGGAGCTACACCCGGATCCGGTCGGCCCTCTGTGAAGAGCACCACAACCAGGCCAATCTGTGGCGTTTCATGCGATTTTTGGTGGAGGGAATTCGGAATTGTGGGTGGATGATGGCCAACTAGGAGGTGGATTCTTGTGATTTGACTTGATTATTTGACTGGACTTGCCATTTTATCCAGCAAAATTAGGATTTAAATATCAAACATGGGAGTGAAGCAATTTATCATGGCATTTGGGTGTGTCTAAAAATGGGCCACCCCAAAAATGGCAGTTTTGGTGGGGAAAATGAGGATTCACCCATGTTTTGCGAATGTCTTAAGGATGGCGCTTTGCTTCGGAGGATCCGAGGAGATGGAAATCTATAGAGTCCCAAATGGGAATATCTGAAGGGAACAAATCCTGCAGGTGATTTGCTTGATTTCTGATGTGTAAAGCCATCAGACATGGTTTATCTACAATTAGCTTTTGGGTTTACAACCTTACCACGCTTACCGCGATCTATGATTCAATAAGTACAATTTTCAAAGACTGATTTATCCTCTAGTAAACTAACTTAACTATGGAAAATCACCATTTTTAATTGGAAAATCAACTATAAATGGCCATTTTCAATAGCCATGATTAGTTTACCAGAGGGTATATAACCATATTTAAGAAACAAACATGGGGTGCAACCAAGAACAATGCGGATTCACCCACTGGCAGTTGGAACTAGCCACGTATAAAATCCCGATGACAGTGTCTACCCTCTGGTAAACTAACATAGCTATTGAAACCATCATTTATGGTTGATTTTCCCATGAAAAATGGTGATTTTCCATAGTTATGTTAGTTTACTAGAGGGTATATATCAATTGTGTGTTGCATTGCCATGTTTGATTGCGAAAAGCCACCATGAAGGTATGACGCCCTTTGGACATCTAAACTTTGAGGCAATCCCCTGCTGAATGTTCATCCAAAAGATGTGTTTTTTCCACTGCCATGTTGAATTGCCAAAGGACAAAGGATCTGATGACCCCAACTATAAACAGGCTGTCTTCAAGGCACCACGAGATTCTATGCAAATGTCTCTTCCATGTGTTTCAACAATTGCTCAACGGACCCTGTCATGGAAGCTCATCCCCCAACTGTCATGAAATAAAGTTCCGTTACCAAACAGCATACTGGAGTCTCGCAACTCATTCAATCACAAGCATTTGACTCAAATCATCTTGGAAAATTACAGTAATTATTTCCACATGATTATCCATAGGATTCATGTATTCCATCATTTCCGACTCAAAAAAAATACTCAGTTCGATCGATCAGACTATCCTTGGGAATACCGCTTGACATCTTGATCCCTGTCTAAATGATCTCCCAAGTTCCTAAACTGCATGGTACAAGGTGTTACACCCAAATTGGTGATTTAACCAACAACAATAATATAATAATGATTTAACCCGTGGAAAAAAAGGTGGATTGATGGTTGATGTATGTTAGCTAAGTTGGTTTAGTTCAGAAGGTGAACCAAGGTTTAGAACAAATATATCTATGGTTCATGGGCTTCAGAAACCACTAGTCACAACACCCGCGAAAGTTCACCATCCACATCCATCCGCAAAACATCCAGGTGGTCTAACCACAATCAGCCAACCACAAACGCTTCCTGCACAAACGATAGCTAAGTTGGTTTATAAGTACTTCACAACTTGGTTGATTAGGGTTCATATAGGGAATATATTATGGGAATATAGCTATAGTTTATTGAGTTCATAGACCAACTTGTAACTTATAAGGCGGGCCCCACTTTCTACCGTATTTTTTGAGGCCTCCGACTCCGCTAGCAAAGTACCACGGAAAAACCTGGCCCGGCCTGGATTGTGTTGACCTCAAAGATCGGCCGTGTCACATGACTTGGGGATTCCGGGAAGGCTGGTTTCTTGATAAACGTAGAAAAAACCCTTGAGCTGGTTGATAAAATATGATAAAATATGATACCCTCCGGTAAACTAACATAGCTATGGGAAATCACCATTTGTAATGGGAAAATCCACTATAAATGGCAATTTTCAATAGCTATGTTAGTTTACCAGAGGGTAAAATTAGACGAACCGAAATTCAGAGTTCATGGCTCCTGAAATCCTCCTACGTCCAGCACCAGCACATTTCCATCCTTAATATGCAACAGCCACAGGCACATCCAAACCAGCTTCATCTGTGTGCTCCCAATGGGTATGGCTCAACAACAAAATACCCCCAAGTTGGATGTGTCCCTTGAAACATATGACCTGGAGTCATTTCATGTCATTTCTCTTATTTCAGTGGCACCAAATAACCCACTTCAGATCGCTAACTTTGACCAACTATATCAACTACCAACACCACCGCGACCCCACGTTGTTGCGCCAAGCAACGATGAGATAGTTGTCCATCTTCGCCACAGTCAGGTTCATCAGGTCACGAATATCTTCTCGGAAAAGCTCGAACTGCTTCACTCGCATGGTCTGTCCTGGGATTCCAAGGACGTTTTTGTGGTTTGTCTTAGTTAAATGCACAGGATCTCCTGGATATCTACCCTCTGGTAAACTAACATAACTATGGAAAATCACCATTTTTAATGGGAAAATCAACTCTAAAAAACCATTTTCAATAGCCATGTTAGTTTACCAGATGGTAGAGTTCCAATTTTTGTGTTTTTTTCGGAGCTTGAAGATGCTGCAGTTTCTATGGGCCAGGTCCAACGGGTTGGATGGAGTCGCTGCTTGTGGGATGACACTTCTCAACAAACATGAAATTCAAGTTGTATAGTGTTTTTTTCTAGATCAAGCACCTACAAATCATGGCAGAATTATAAATTTCAGAAGGTATGTCATTCAAACACCGTGCCTAGTGGGATCAGAGGTGTTGGTCATAAGAACCTGTGCTGCTGGGCAACTGTTTTTCACATCCAATACTCTGTGCTTTGTTTGCAGTTTACATCATCGATTATGTGTACCGTCCAATGTGAGTTGATTGATGTTGATGATGTCTCTATCAATCTAATTGATGTTAGTTATAGTTGATTAATGTTGAAGATTTCTTGACTAGTTAAGGTTAGTTTATCATCCAAAATATTGCTCCCCTCATGGGAATTAATAGGTATCTGATTCGTTGAGGGTCCAACTCTTCGATGAGATAGGCTGGAAGATTTCTCTACTTCCTCTCCACTGAGATCTGGATTTGAGATTTCCTGGCCGCTCTTGGGTACTTGGGTAACGCAAAGATAGCTAAAATATCCCTAATTCTGAGAAAGAATAGCAGATTTTGTACCCTTCACCAGTTGGTTTACCCCTATTTGTTGCTGGTCCATCCCCCATACGTTAAACCATATTAAGCCACATTTTGCATCGTCAAATTGGGACCCATCCAGTTGGTTTTCCGCGCTCATGTTTGATCCCACTTGAGCAGTGTTCAAAACCCATTTTCAACGTCGTCCAAGACATTGGTTGGCACAATCCCCTAAACAAATTATAACCAATCATTTATGGTTCAAATCATGTTAAAACCCTTTAAATGATGGCAAAAAAAGAACATAAACTACCTATAATCAATCATCAACCAACCGGGCTTTCGCGCCTTGGTACTCGCGCTTGATACGCTGCCTTGGGGGCTGAAAGCCAACGCCGTAAACGAGTCAGAGACCCTGGGGAGCCTGGGATTTATGACTTAAACAACCATGTCATCCTATACCATCCTGGAAGAAACTTACGTATTGAAATTGATCAGTATTTTTCGGATTTTCCATTATAAACCATCCATATTAAGGAATCCCCCATTTATGGAACCCCCATGAGTGATGTTTGAAGCACTTCAATGACTGATCATACGTGGATGCTCCGAGGATGGGAATCCTTGTGAATCAAGATTCTGCATCAGTGAATCTGCTCTCTGGGTTCCTGAGGTATATTCAAGAAGTCTTTCAAATTCATGAAAACACCCAGCAGCGCAAACGAAACCGGCTTTTGAAGAGACCAGGATCTGGAGTTTATCATATACAGACTCCATACCATAAGTGAGGGATATGTGGGGTGTGTTTCATGCGGACCCATAGCCTTCTGTTTCCCCTTTCTCAAAAAACCACGTAAATCATAGATTTTTGAAAGGCAGTATAGCTGGATCGCTCAATGCTGTCGAGGTTGCTCCCCATCGAAGAAGTAGTTTTCGCGGTTGTAGCCTCAAGGAGGCGGCTCGTGACGGTAACTGTGGAGGCTGGAGCTTGGGTTCCAAGCAGAAATCGATATTTCATAGTGAATTAATAAACCATGGTTTATTAATCATGGAGGATTCCCCAAATAGTGGTTGACATTAACCATTACTAGGGGGTTTATTAATCCCACCTTGGCATTAGTTGGTTTTGCTATGGGTAGGTTTTTCATGGTTGTACCGCCTGGATTTAACACGGAGATACCGGGAGTGTCACAAACACCAGCGAGCTACACCTGCAAGATCGAACGAGGGCACCTTTCGAAGTGGGGTCTGAACCGAGTCTAACCTGCCGTTTTCTATCCGCTTCACAACTGTGGGTTCTCACCCTCTTACATTCCAGTTGTTTATAAGAGCACAATAATATACAATAACTGATATATGTATACACTATTATTACAGTATATTACAGTACAGTATATACAGATAGATCAGATAGATATGAGTCAGGCATAGTTAGCTTGTAACCCACTTAGCCAACCTGGCTACCGCACATCGCTTTCTGCACTGAGGAGCCAAAGAGGCTACCGGCCGCTCCAGCTGCTACAGCTGCGAGATCCATGTCAAGTCACCTGGGCATCATCAATCGCAACCCTCGAAAATGAACCTCCCCCTAAAGCTGAGCAATGTGCGGTTTCATCAGTTTCATCCCAAACAAATCCATGGTTTCTGATGTTTCTGGGGGATGTAAAAAAGTCAGGTACAACTGCATTGATGGGATGAGAACATCATATAACACCATGTAAATAACCATTTATAGCCTGGTAAAGGGATGCAATTCTTCAGATTCGACTGGGTGGAAATCCCCACGTGAAAAGACGACCCGCTTCACAGGCACCTGGTTGAGTCAAGCACTCACTGAGCGGTTGCCATGGATTTCAAAGCTGTATTGGTGCACTTTTTTGCGGCGCCAAGAGATGTTGAAATCGGTTGCAGAGGGGCCCATTCTGGTAAGTCCTATTGAAAATTCATATCAAAATCAGGATTGTTTACCGTTGCAGTGTACCTCAGGCTGATTTGTGAGGGGTTGGGATTTTAAGATCCTGCCAGGCCTGGGTTCTTCTGGGGTTGGTTGTGACTCAACACATCTGCAAACGGCGATGAGAACCGCAGGAACTGCTCAAGTTCTGCCAGGTTGTTCGAAGGTACCATACGAGTTTTTCACATGTTGTTTTCTTCTTGCTCAGCTGGCAAAGATGGCCAAAGAAACGGCGAGGAAATGAGCGACATGCAGTCCATTTGCATATGAACATTGGTTTATAAAGCATTATGTGTATGATGTCATGTTCAAAGAGTTCTTGATCAGAATGCTAGAGAACATGTAAAAAAAAAACAGGTGAACCCATCCTAGCCTCCAGTTTTCAGACAATTCCACCAGAATGATCAAGCCTGATGACATGTTTGTCTCATCTAAGATCTACCAGAGTTGCATCGTCATCCCACTCCTTTGCGTCTGCCAGAGCCGGATTTGGGAGCTTGACATCAATGCCCGCCAAAGCCTCACAACAGACGGGTCAAACGTGAATGTGTCAACGCAGCTTTGGCTGAAGGCTACACTCCGGCAAAGTAACATAGATATGACAAAAACCACAGTTAGTAGATGATGTTCAATAATCTACGATATCTGTGTGGATTTACTAGAGGATATAACAGGCTATTACAAGCGTAAACATGTGTAGGACCCAGGGTAATACAACCAACATAGAGCAACACGATTTATGGATTACAATTCCACGACACTGGTTAAAATCAACTTTCTATTCTGTCATTGCACTCGTTTCTCATAGACTTGTCAATTCCATTCCCGTTCCAACAGGTGAACACTGCCAATCTTGCGGTTTGCGAATCTCACATTCATGGCTTACCTCATCAAATTAGTCCACGCGAAGGAAAGCAATGGGACTAACAATTGCTGTCGGCGGTCATTTGAGTTCTGAATCATGACACATCCCCATCAACCATCTAGTCATATAAAACCCACATCTTTACGCTGCTGAAATCCATATGTTCCTATGAAAGATGCTCATGAGGATCCCATTGTATATTGTGCTAGATTGTACCGTCTGGTATAATAACATAGCTATTGAAAATGCCCATTTATAGTGGATTTTCCCACTAAAAATGGTGATTTTCCATAGTTGTGGAACAGTTTACCAGAGGGTAGCTACAAGCATCGTTGTCAAACTCCCCCATGTTTGTTATCATCCCCACCACTAAACTTCCTTGATGGAATCAGAATCCGCATCACTTTTGGGTTGGTTTTTGTCCACCATTTTGGTTGGTGAAGAATCCAAGAATATGATGTTTCGCAAACGTGGGAACCCCAAGAACCATTGCGGTTTTCCTATTCAAAATGACTGATGGTGAATCATATAGGGATTCAATCTTTCAAACATGTCAATTTTGGGTGATTTCCCCTATAGAAAATGAGAATTTTGGATAATGTCCCAAGTAAAAAATACAATTTGAGTGATTTACCTCTTAAAAAAAACATGTCAATTTCAGGGAACGCCCAGATGAGCCCCTCCCCTGCTAATCCTTGGTCGTCACATCACGCTGCGGTCGCGGCGCCCAAACACCTTAGGACATCAAGGTGCTTTCAAGTCTTCAAACTGGGGATGTTTGCCAGCAACACATGGGTCACATGGGAATATGAGGTTGGCTTATATAAATCCAAATAACCCAAACAAATTGCTAAGATCAGAGCAAACCGGATTGTAGCCCGGGCACATGGTTTTGTAACTAGATAAACATACCATGCATAATTGAAACCATCAAGCAGTGTGAAATTGGCACACAATGGGTTGATCCCTCAAACTGTGAATATTTATAAATCTTTATAAGCGCTTGCCGCTTTATATCTTTATAGAACACTGCAGACATCTTCGCTTTATTTTTTTTCCATTTTCCCATTTCTTCACTTGGAACATCAGAAGATTTATAGATTTTATCTGGACCCATTGTCAACCCCAAACCTCGGAATTGAATCGTTACTTTCTATTATCTATTCATCTTCAGTATACCTCAAAGATGGCTTTCTCCAACATGGATCCAATTATATACTTAAACAAATTGCCCAAAAGGTTGTTGTTTGCTTCACTTGCACATAATTTCCAACATTGGGCTCCTTGGGCAGCGCACCCAAAACGAAGGTAGAAGCTGTCCATGTTCCAGCAATCACAGCAACCAGCCTGGCAAGTTTAAGCCTTTTTGTCATCATGCAATTTCTAGAGTTCCCCCTCACCCCAGTCACCTCCAACAATAATGCCTTATTCGGGTACTCTTAAGCACCATGAACCTTGATTGGGGAGGACTGGTACTAAACCATACTAAACCACTATTGTTCGGGGGCTGCATTTCTGAGCACACTGAGCACACTCCATGATGACAGAAATCGAGTTGCGACCCACTTTCAGGCCCACCCCAATGGAAAGTAAATGAATCTATGCACTTCGCCCTGTATTGCAACCACGGTCTATATATAGCTTTGGAAAATTGCCCATTTATAGATGATTGTCCTGTTGTATAAACATGATGATGTTCCATAGTTATTTATGTTGTACCATCATCCCGAAGTAGATAGGCTATGAATTCTTCCAACATGTTCCCGTCTTATAGTCATTTTTCTTTTAAACATCCATATTCTATCTACTCCAAAATGATAAAATGACTACCTAGACCCTCCAAATACCCCAAAACAAATGGACATTACCAAAACTATGGGGCAAAGCACCTTTTTTTACAGGTACAAACGGAGGGTCTAGCTTTTTTTTCATACATACATACAATAATATACACTGTTCTTTCAAGCTACTACTACTTTGCACCCAGCCATGCCATGAAACCCGAGCCCCGACTAGCACAAAATCTCTGATCGATATTAACATCCCAAGAAGGAAACGATCTCCTGTGTTTTCGTATCACCTTTGAGTTGCTGGCAACCAAGGGTCCCAAGATCATCATGATCATAATCTAAATTAAATGGAGGTTTACAACTGGGAAACTGATCTACAAATGGTGGCATTCCAGCAAGCCATGTTTGATAATGCGGGAGGGTATCATTCATGATCTATATCTAGCAACCAGGTTGCAGCTATATTATATATATATTCTATTGTATCATATATTGGAAAGTGCCGCTCGTTTTACTCCCCAAGACTTCTTTGCCACACTCTTGCAGTGCCTATTGGGGGGGGTCAAAACCTTACCTGGTTGTTAGCCCACCAAACATGTGACCAAAGTCATGATCGGTGGGTCGAAACATGCTCTTGGTTTATGGTGATCCATCCCATATTGGACAGGCCTTACAATGGATATGGAGGTTTCCTAAAATGGGGGTACCCTAAAATGGATGGTTTATAATGGAAAACACTATTAAAGTAGATGATTTAGGGGTACCCCTATTTTAGGAAACCCCCATATATTGATCCCTATGGATGACCATCCTCCACAGCAGATCCACACCACCCACCCTGTTCCGGGAGTCCCGGCGCCAGTGCAGCCCGACCCTGACGTCGCTTTCCGAAAGCCATCCGTTCCTGACGTCGTTTACCCTCTGGTAAACTGACATAACTACTGGAAAATGGCCATTTATAGTGGATTTTCCCATTAAAAATAGTGATTTTCCATAGTTGTATTAGTTTACCAGAGGGTAGATGTTTGGAAAATCCGCAGAGAAGTAGCCTCTGGTGTCATCAAACATGGCTGGAAAAACCACCATTTCACCATTTAGTTCGATGATTCTCCCAGCAAAACCTCCACTCATAGTGGATTTTCCCATTGCTACGTAGGATTACCTGAGGGTAAACTTGGCAAAATATCCTCCCTCATGGCCATGATTTTCCTGTTGGAAAAAACCCAGGACAAGACTGTCCTGACACGAGAAGAACCAACCGATTCTCGCAGCGAATGCGTTGGCAAAATGCTGTGGGCCAAAACGAACGGATTTCGGTGAAAAAAAACAGTGGCAGAATAATGAATTGGTGTGAAGATTGATGTTGAGTCCAACCATTTTTTTGTAAGGTTGGTGGTTTCAGCCCGTCAAAAGAAATATCGAGTTCTGTCATACAGTTGGGATCATTATTTCTATGATTCTCAGTATTATCATCAGCATTATGCATACATTTTTGAGATGGGGATGGAAGTGCTTGAAACAACCAAGCGATATATATATATACCCTCTGGTTATTTGACATAGTCATAGAAAATCCCCTAAAACTGGAGGGTTCAATGGGAAAATCATCCAAAATTAGCCAGCTATTCCATGGCTATGTTAAATAACCAGAGGGTATATACATACATATATATATATATAGTGTCCAGCCTTGGGTGATTACCATGCTTGCACCTTTTTGATATGTTTGCACCTTTGCACTGGCAACAGTGGCAATACTGAGAATAGTGAAACAAGATCTGCTTGATTTCAAAGCATACTAAGTTCATCTAAATCTTAGTCCTAAAATCTAATTGCAATATTGAACATGAGCAGAAGTGCACCAATAGGACCTATAGCACTCCCTGATAATTTTGAAAATAATACAAACATCATCCCAAATGAGAAAACCCAGCACTGCAGTCCTTGGAGTACTCTGAATCTGGTCCCCCAAAAAAGTGCGTATAGTACAGTCAGGGGGTGATCCTACTTAGTATAGTAGATCAGTACGGTACTCGTTTCGTGTGGTTGGGCCTCGATCTTCACCTTCAAACATGCGCTTGCGCATGTTCTAACATGTTGTTTAAACATCTGTTGATCCCATTGAAAACTTGCCGTAGATCACTGAAACGTGACCCACCAGTCATAACCAACCTGAAGAACAAAACTTCACCAACCCGCTTTTTTCCACCTAGCTACGACACAAATGGTGGCCTTTTTCAGCATGCACCGGCAACGTTGGCCAGGCATTGCATTAAGATGGGAATTTCACCACTCACAAATATCACATGGTAATCATTGAACATGTCACATGCAAACATCCCCCCAAAAAAAAACAACAAAAGCGACACCTACATTGCTTTCCCACTAGTAGATGCAAATGGAATTGCGAGCATAGAAGCAAGGGATGATTGAAAGCTAACAACGATGCACGTTCCAGAGCGACTCAAATTCACTGCCTCAGAACCAGCAGGCGAACCCTGTCTGAGTATAAAAAAATGGGACATCACAAATTCTGCGCCACCAGAGATGGATGACCAGGCCCTGTAGAAAAGTTAGGATTCAGGATGTAGTGCCATCCTCACTTTCCAATTTGTGCAGAAGTTCATCTATAAACTTCAGTTGCTGTTCGCTGTTCTCTGAAAATTCTTGACAAAATGGAGGCCATGTCAATCAAACAAGGATGGACTCAGGACCGAGGGTCTATGTAGTAGCACCCAGTGAACATGACATACCTGTATACACAGTGAACAAATGTTATGATAGTCTGACATATTGACAAGAAGGCCCAGTAAAACAAAAAAAGTTGCAACATAGATCTGGTAGAATGGCCGCCGGGACTCACAGAGATCCATCCAATTTTGAGAAAACCCTCCGGTTTCTGCACATCTGTGTCCGCTATCTTTCCACTTTTTTGGGCGATCGGCCCATCGATCCAAGGAGTTCCCCCATCAAAATACATCAACAAAACTGTCCAAAATTCGAACTTGTGATTGACAAAATCATCAGCCCTTTTTTGGCTGCTTGAATCTTATTAAATCATAGGATGACCCTCCGGTAATCAAACATGGCAATGGAAAATCCACCATTTAGTTCGATGATTTTCCCATTAACATCTCCATTTATAGAGGAGTTTCCATTGCCACGTTTGATTACCAGAGGGTAATCATCTTACTGGTGCTTAGTAGGGAATGGGGGAATGGGATGATTCTTAATGGTTATTATAGGTCATTCCCCCATTCCCTACTAAGCACCAATAAGTCATAGGATAACTCCCTAGTTCTTTTTGTCCCATTCCCAACATGTCAACCTGGAGCTCCAAGGGGCACAGCATCCGGCAGCAGGCCGCACCGGTGAGATCCCACGGGCAAATGGAGAGCCTGCTGTGGCAATTTTTTGGGGGTTAGATTCGTCCAAAGAGTTAGTTGGGTATTCCTGACATAGATGTCCAAATGGATTTGAGACCTGTTCTAGCTATTTTTGGGGGGTTACTAGATGTGTGTATATAATATAGTGTATGTAAAGTACATACAGTAAGCATATGTATACGTATACAGTATACAGGACAAGTATATACATTATATATATATATATTATATAAGATATAACCATATGAACCATATGGAGTTTCTGCGGATATGATAGCTTACCCAGAACATGCTAATGACTCATGGATTACCCCTGGGTGAACTCTTGCTTGTCACTACAAACAGGGGGTAAAATGAGCTATTTGACTTTTAGGGACATGTAATAATTATCTATGAATTTGGCCATGGCGACATCCCCATCTTCATTCCATACTCATCCATTTCGCATATCTCTAGATATATTTTAGTGTAGATGATATAAGCAGATGAGATCACCAGCTTCTAAGCAGCCATGGGGTGGACCCAGCGCATAGGTTGGCATCCTGCACAACTACCGCAAGGTGGTGTCCCGGTTCGATCGCTAAGTTGGTTACGTTTTGTTTGGTTGGATTGAAGAAGATGCCTTGCGCTGATTTTTTGCACCGCCCTGCCCCCCCCCCCAACAGGTTGGAGCCTCTGCAAGGAGTTCCCACGGAACGTGGGGTCCTGGGTATCCAGAAAGACTGCCAATGCTATTGAAAATTGCCATTTATAGTGGATTTTCCCATGAAAAAATTGTGATTTTCCATAGCTATGTTAGTTTACCAGAGGGTATCCTACGAACACCAAAATACCGTAATACTGAACTATCATCCAAACTCTTTTCAACAAGCACATCCACAGCAGCTGCATTACAACTCTTCAACAAACTCAGAAATATAGTCTTGATGATCTCGTGATGACTCAACCAAACCTCCCCAAAAAATGTAAATGTTTCACCCCATGTCAGTGGATTGGTGAACGGGAAAATTGACACCGGAAACCCCAGATCAATTTCAAACATCCAGCCAGTTTCCCGTGAAGATTTTCCCAACAAAACCAATCTCAATGGATTGGTTGAAGGGAAAATTTACAGGAAACCCCTATATTTCATGAGAAAATCCATGGTTTCCTGTAGATTTTCCCTTAAACCAATCCAATGAATACCTCCCCCACCGGTCCTTGGTGGCATCACCGGCTGAAGCTCCGATGGAAAACACGATGTGCCCCTCGTCGCTGGCGCCCGAGCCATTAGCGTAGCGAGCGCTGCTGCTGACGCGTTCCGAGGAGCTGCTGGGAGGTAAGCAGCCGAAGCCTGCGCAGGGAAGTCGCACCAAAGTATGGGTAGAATGGGGAGATTCTATTGGATATATATTATATAAATATATGTCATAATGGGTTATAATTAGAACATGTTGTTGTTTGTCAAATTACAATGCAGTTAGCATTATACATTCGATATAAGCATGAACATTGGCTATACGGTGGTACATGGTGTCACGGTATACCCAACGAAAGATGAGGTTTGAAACAACGGGATTTTGGAATATTTTTTTTTTGACAAACTGAAGTGGGACTGATTATTCAGAATGAGGTTCACAGTATTTCACAGTGATATCAACAGTGATGTCATCATATCAATCAAACGTCTACCGACAACAATCCGCTGGTTAGCCGTTGAGCCACCAAATCCTCCAATTTCCACCAATCAATCACCGATCCATAAAGAACAGGATGGGCGATCTGAGAGAAAGAAAACAAAACAGTGCAACACCATCAACCAATTTTGGCAAACGTCAATGACACAAAAGAAACACATTCAACATCATCCAACCCTACATTTCACGAGATGTTATTTCCATCACTGGGCCAGTTGTGCCATCTACTTTTCAGGCTTAGCTTTGCTGTCATCATGACCTGTAAGCTTGTCAGTGTGAAAATCCCTATCAAAGGATGTTCCCAGGAGTTCCAAACCACCCAAAAACACCAGCCATAAGCATTGGAAGATTTCATAGCAATGCCATATTCCAACAAATGCTGGCACAACGGGAATATCAGTTAGGTTTGCAGAAAGTAGCCCGTGAGAGTGGCTCTATCCAAATTATGGACTTGGTGCAACGTATGGGGAAAACATTCACATTTCTTGCTTGGGAGAAGCATTCTTGGTTTGTCTGTTCTTTTCTTGCTTCACTTCATAATCTCTATATTCCCATGCCACATTGAGGAACAAATGATTTGATGAATCACTTTGCAGAAACAAACCCACGTTCATTAGTTGTTGCTTTCATTTACCCTCTACACAGTGCATTTGCAAACCGTTTCAAAGCTCTGACGCAGCAATGGAAAGGCCAGGAAAGTAGATTGAAATCACCAAATATTCATCCTTAACCTCTCGATCTCCAACATTTACCCTCCAGTAATTTAACATGGCAACCCTGCCATGAATTCAGGTTTTTTCATATGAGTTTCCACTAAAAATGGGTGACTCTTTCAGGGTCGAACTGTCAATTTATCAGAGGGTAATCAAGGGGAGTTTCCTAAAATGGAGGTACCCCTAGATCATCCATTCAAATAGGATTTTCATTGTAAGCCATCCATTTTGGATGGTTTGCCCTGGAAGATTTTCGCTTCAGCCTGGAGATCCGGCAATCTCTCGAACAAACTCCTGGTCAGGTCAGGTGCGGCGCAACGATGAGGGGAGGGAAAAGTTGGTTGGCGAAATCTATTGGCTTATAGCAAGCCCCGAGGGGGTGGAAAGTGTTTCCAGGATGGTACTTCGATGATGTTTACCTCATATTTCCAGGATTCCAACTTTTCTATTATACTTTTCGATCTATTTTGGAGTTGCTAAAATCTTAAACATGTATCCGATCTATCCATGAGAATTTTATGCAGGAAGATTCTGATCTAAAGGTTTGGGCTCCAAGGGCCAATCCCAGCAGTCCTTCAGATGGACACTTTCACCTGCGGCCACGAAAGCTCAATGGGAATAGGTCCAAATAACATCAAATAACTCTAGTGATTTGAGCCATACCCCAAACCACCATCGCAACGATGGTTGCACATCTTTTCTTTAGTGGTTGAACCCGACATGTTCGACAATTCTATCACCTTCCATGGTTAAACCATGTTAAACCAGCTCTTTTTGATGATACATGCGTAAAAGAGAACATTTGGAGGTTTCCTCAAATGGGGGTACCCCAAATCATCCATTGTCCAGTCCAAACCATCCAGCACTGCCGCGCAGGCCTTGTGGGGAGAGCGCATACCAAGCAGCGCCCTTCCTGAGACCGCAATCGTCACTGGTGATGTGAGCTGGAATTTGGTATCCCGAACGATGTGAAAATACTATAGTTATTGCTTGTAGCAATAGATCTGATATCACTGTCTTAAATAGTTTCAGTATGGATGTGCACACACATATGCAAAATGTTGGTATCAAACCATATCTGGCCAAGATAAAATGATAAACTCACAACAACGTGAAGGTAGGTCCAAAATTGAATTGGCCAAAGGATTGTGTCATCCTGTGCCTGTCTTATATCAGAAGCAAAGGCAGCCTGTTGTCTGCACCATGTTTCATCATGGCATCGAAGACTCCCTATATTGAAAATGAGTCTGTCTATCAACCACCATTATTAAAATGTGCATGTACAATCAGATACTCATGGGCTCCCGCAATAAAGAATAATCAGACACTTCGTCATGTGTGCATATTTCATGATCCAAACCGAACATACACACTGTGCTTCTTAGATCTTGTGAGCCTATGCTCGTCATGGTCTGCAATCACCTGTCATTGGTAAACTTGAACAGTGCTGTATCATGGCAACATCCTCGCACTCAAAAAAAGTGACGTGGCTCAAAATTGAAGAACAATCCAAGGCCACAAACTTGTAATACCCTCTGGTAATCAAACGTGGCTGGGAAATCCCCGAACTAAGTGGAGGTTTAGTTCGCTGGGAGAATCCTCCCAATATGGCTGGTGGATTTTCCAGCAAGCCATGGTTGATGACACCGGAGGGGAATTCCATTCATCACGATTAATCACTATTATCCTATAACCACTATCACCATTGTTTTGCAATATTCCGTTTAATCATTATTTTCCACTACTAATCACTGGCAATGATTGTTGACCATTAACCATTATCAACATTAAGCATCATTGTCATTAGGGTTGCTGCCACCGTTCATCAACGCATCCCGAAACCCGAGCTTCGGAATCAGCTGGTCCCACGGTCCATCCACAACTCGCAAGACCGCAGGGGCCTGCTGCGACGCTGGGAACAAAAGCCTTCGGAACTTGACCAACTGGTGAAGCCCATTAGTGTTTCGTTATTGTTTTTAATGGTTATTCATGGTTATCGATAGTCACTAGAGGTGATTGATAATGATTTGATAGTGATGCTCATGGCTATCACATGTTATGAGTGGTTATTATGTGTTTCATGATATGTATTCTTGATGATGTTCATAGTTTTCATAACGCTTATTGATGGTTATCAATGGTTTTCACAGTGGTTGTCAATGGATATTAATGGAATTGCCCTCCAGTGTCATCAAACATGGCTGGCTGGAAAAACCTCCATTTATGGATGTTTTTTGGCCATTAACACCTCCATTTCTTACGGGCATTCCCAAGCTTGCCATGCTTGGAACGCTGGAGAGAATCAGAATTTCGTGTCAATAAGAGTCTTAGTGGTGTCAACCAACGTCTGAAATATCTTTTTTGTTTCTCAACATGGTTTCTGGTGAACCACCTTTTTTCTTGGCATTTACAGTTGCCAATGGTAGTATGATGTAGTATGAACCATTAACCAGTTTTTGATTATCAATGGTGGTTACCCTCTGGTAATCAAACGTGGCAATTGGAAATCCACTATTTATGGATGATTTTCCCATTAAAACCTCCATTTGTAGGGGATTTCCAATTGCCACGTTTGAATACCGGAGGGTAATCACCATTAACCATCAACAGGTGTAAACAACGATTCAATCCCCAAGACAGTTGGGAAGCCACTGGGATGGGCGGCACTGGTTGGTTGCCGCCCATTGATGTACGGCAAAATCCCATGAGTTTTTTAGCCAAAAAACAACGCCAACAACAAACAACACAACAATCAACCCTCAAAGATCATTTCGAAAACTCTCTCCTCATGTTTGGGTGGCTGAAAAGAACATATTCTCAACCTATGGCTACCCTCTGGTAATTTAACATAGCTATTAGAAAATGGCCATAGAAAATAGTTGATCTTCCCATTAAAAATGGGGATTTTCCATAGTTCTGTAACAGTTTGCCAGAGGGGAATTGATAAGTTTGGGTTTGATCATCCCACTCCCAAATGCTCCAGAGGCTGGCTATTTCCCAGCCGGAAGATGACACCTCTGCCAGGTATGCCCAATCTTTTTGATGGAGATTGATTATGCCATTAAATCATCATCAAATCACCATTAAAACAGTATTCATTCACCATGATACTTCATGTTTGCTGGTTAAAATAGCATATATCCCATAAAACCTCCACACTTGTAATAGGTTGTAGTTTCAGTAGTTGTACAAAAATTGTGATGAAACCTCGAATTGAAATGGTGAAATATACAAGAATTGCATACATCCATTTATGATATGTTATAGTTATATCATACATATAGGATCTTCAATTTTATTTTCGGATCTTCCATTCCAACCCATCCAGCAATTGGGGGTACCTCCATATCCGATGAAACCTCCAATTAAAACATGATCTATTCGATATGGTGTCATTGGATATTCAAAACTTGAAATCTCCCATGAAACATCAACTCCCATTGCTGTAGATTGTAGGTTGAATCACCATGAACTCGCACCTCTGGGGTGGACCCGGTGAAGCGTCTTCTCCGGAGAAGCGACAACATCTTGGAGGCGTTGGGGTCACGAAGAAACCGTTCGGTTAAATGGTAGTTTGTCAATATGGTGATTTAATGGGATTTAATGGGATTTAATGGGATTTCATGAGATTTAATGATGATTTAATTTAATCGTGATTTAATGGTGATTTAATGGTGATACTTGGGAAACTTTGTGATTTTACCAACATGCCTTGGAAGTTTACCAGAAACAAAAACAATGCGAACAACAATTTGGAGATGTTCACCGACAACATTGGTTTTACCTGCAACATCAATATTTTATGCACACATAGAATTCGACATAATGGGATATGTATTTCAATATCAGTAGGATCATACTGGGAATGCGGGATGATATGTGGACAGGCAATCAATTTCAAGACACCAAATACATCCAAATACATCCAAATACCACTGAATTTTGGTCTGACCCTTCAATAAGAGTCACAACCTCGGCTTGGCCATGAACCATAATTAGAGTTGGTTGCACCAACTTAGGCACCATAAATCACCTATAAATCCCTTATAAATTATCTATTAAGTTCCCATAAAAAAAAAAAAACAATCCCCAGCGCTGCAGCGCTGGGTTCTCCGGACGATCTTGGCAAAGCGCTGCAACGAGGACGGCATGCAGAAGCCGGGGTGAACCTGGCGATGGATTTTTGGCCAGGCCTTCAGCCAAGCCAGGGTTAGCTCCCGGTGACAAACAGCACCAAGATGTTTAATTATCTACTGTAATATGTTTGAATAACATGTTGTAGCCATATTATAAGTATTTATAGGTAATCAACCATTTAACCGTTAACATAATTAAGTGACCAAGATATATGACCTCTTACATCCAATTACACTCCATGTGCCACGGTCAAGGCAGACATGGGATGCATCTACGGTCTTCCGTCCCACAATGGGTTCATCAGGTGAATGTCGTCTCCTTGGGAGTGCCTGGGCATGAAGAATCTTAGGATAATCCATGATCATCCCAGATTAATATGAAGGTTAGTACAATCCCCGAATCATCAACCAAGCATCTTATTTATATCTATCCCCATATTTCTGCAGGTTAAATCCCCATTAACCAGTATAATCATCAACCAACCAACATTTGTCAGTTGTATCCACTATTATCCACTTATATCCCATATTGTGCTGGGTTAAAACCTCTCCTGTGCTAAACCCTATCGTAAAGCATCCCCAAAATCACCAATGATGGGTCTTATAAACCATCCCCAAATGGCATTGGGTTGCCCACATTATCATCCATGATCCGCATATTTCTTGGTTAAATCATGTTACATGGTAAATGTCCACAGTATCCCTATCATTTCCATGATATTCACAGTGCTCGCAGCCACTGCTCAGGTCTTCTCTTTCCGATGAACCACTCCCAACCACACCTCCACGATGACTTCCTCGGCAGAGTGGAGGTAGATGATGAGTCGTCCCGCCTCGCAAGAAACGTCTGGAGGACTTCTTCACTGATTGCCTCATCGCTAGGTTCATCCAATTTCTTTGTTGTTGGTTTTTCCCAGATTTGGCAGTCATGGCTAATCTTAGAGAATACGGAGAAAAAAAAACAATCAGTTGCTGAGCGAATATTCCTATTTACATCCATTTACGCCAAATTCTGGCCAAAAAGAAAAACAAAGTATCAAACTATAAATTCAGTTTTTTACCCAGCGTTGGTCAAACGTCACCCGTCTGGCCTCGTTCAATTGGCTATCCAGCAGAGTCTCCTTGGGGGATCTAACATGAACAATTGGGATTTGACCAAACATGGGGTGTTCAATCGATTGGTTTAAGGGAAAATCGAAACCAGAAATGATGTTTTTTTTCATCCAATGCGGTCGTTTCCTTCATGTTTTTCCCTTCAAGCAAGTCCGAGACCAAGGAGAATCCAGATTGGAAATGGTTTTCCTCTGGTAATGTCACGCGGCTGGCTGGGAAATGGCAGTTTTTGGGTTTGTGGACTCGGGACAAAAAGGATCAGGCAGGTACACTTGAGTAACACTTTCGTTCTGCAAGCCCTGGACTTTGCAAGTACAGTAAGCACGATTGGAAAAATGTGGCTGAACCATAAATCTTCAAAGTGTTTCGGGTGTACAAGTCTGTGGCGTGCAACATGGCTGTGGTAAAGCATCAAAGACACACACACACATGTAGTACAAATCAAGATAATACATGTACTGTATATATATATATAATGTACATGATGATGATATAACATTGTACAATTATATTAATACACTGAATATCATGACACAATATATATTTTTATATATGTAATGGTAAAATATTGTGTATGTTTTCCTGGAGGTTTGGGCCGCACTTAGCCACATCCGCAGCTGAGTGGCAAGAGCATCAAAGGTAAATTGCAACTCATGGTCTGGTCGTGGTGCTTTCGCCTGGGATGTGGAGCTGCTATTCTACCCTCAGGTTATTCAAGAGTTCGCAGTTGCTCCAAACACCCCAGCTACAAGGTTGGTAGATTTTTCAAATATAGAGGTAAGATAACACAAAATCACTAATTTGACCACCTTGTGCCCATTATTTATCTATACTGGGTTGGAGAAACCCCGACAATGGATATTGACAGGGATACAGTTGGGATATTGATGGGAGTAATTATGTGAGATTTATCCTCTCGAAATTTGCTGCATAGCTATGGAAAATCACCATGTTTGATAGATAAACCATCGCTAATAAATGGGCAGTCTTCCACCATTAATAAGAGAAGGTTCGCTTAAAATCATCCCTGAAACATCCTGGACATTGGAAAAACATGGAAGAAAACGTCAATTCGTGAAAAATCATGGGCTAGTGACACCGAAATGTGGTGCCTCGTGAAGCCATTAACAGTGTTTTCCCTTTATCTTTTACACGTCACTCGCCTCCGATGTTATTTATAAGGATGGAATGGCATGACATGGCTGAGTGAGAACCCTCTGCAGGTTTTATTATCAATGAAATTCAATGAACATACTCGGATAAAAAGAAGAACCACTTCCTTCATTCCAGCTGTAGTTCCTTTACAACTATGGCCTTTACCAGTTTTATGTCAGTTATAAATTATAACAACCTCATTTATGGGATGATCACCCCATGATAACCCATGTCACAACGGTTACCGGTTGAAGTTCCTCCCTTTTAAACCGGCGCCCACGACTTCAAGTGCAAACCGAGGCACGTGAGTTCCCACGAGCTCACCTTGGGGACATGCAACCATTTAACTTTTGGGAATTTGATCATCGAACCAGTGGTTAAGTGTTGATTATTTGTCTTTTGTTTATCGTTTCTTTGGTCATATTTTTTGATTCATGTTTTTTTTATCTTATATTTTTTTTCTCGAAATCAAATGGGGGTAATTGTTTCCCACATTTTCACAAACAAAACTTGAAGAATCACTCCGAGCCCCCAACTTAATCTCTATATAATATAATAATAAAATTGTTCAATCTGTGCTGCCAACATGTGCTAACTGCTAAGAACCCAACGACTTCTTTCCAGCATTGCGCGCTCCAGAATCACCACCAGCCTGAGACTCAGGTGCCAAATGCCCTCCAAATTGCCATTTTTTATTTTTACAATCGAATAAAAGAATCAGTGAATTTCAATTTTTTGCAGCTTCCCGAGGTAGCTCTCAGCTGCCTTTTTTCAAAATACCTCCGTCCCTTGGTCAAGAGACTTGGCAGGTGCAGCAAAGCGATCCTGGCGATTTTTGGTGACGCCCTGCCCCCCCCCCCCGGGATTCAAAAAAAAAACAGAAGGCAGATGGACAAATCGAGGATTCAATCGACCATCATTGGCCAATGGTGATATATCATGATATCATAGGACAAAATTGACAAAATATGATATAACCCATCTGACAGTCTAATGTGCCTGGATGGCATTCACGCCAGTTTGATGGTCAGAAACAAAAAAACAACTTATGTGAAGGCTTTGGGAACCATGGACAAATGACTGCTGATTTCATGATACCCCGCGAAACAGTTGTGAATTTGCGGGCTAGAGTCACTGGAAACATACACACGTAAGAAAAATATACAAAAATGAGCCAACCACCTTGAAAGCATGTGATATCACGCGAGTCTCCAGTGCCTCTCCATCGAACCATCCAGCATGCGCTGCAACATTGTGCCTGACAATGTCGTATCATATCGTCAGACTTGCGCTGCAACAAATGCACTGCAACAATCCAAGCGAAAAAGCAGACTTTGAATGTCAATGTCTTCCACGCATCAACTCACATGAAAGATCTTGACTGATTTTAAAGTACATGGGACTGTCTCAAAAGGTGGTTTCCAAGCCATTGAATCAGCGATGTTCCACCTGATGGGCTCCTCATCATCGTCCAGAGTTTGGAAGTCGTTCTGTGGCTGATTTAAGGCCTCCGTGGACGGAAAAAGCGGGGGACCACATCTCTGATACGAAGATCATTTTCATGATTACATGATGGATTTTGAAGGATTTTGATCTTTCATTGCCAGTTTGATGCCAGTTTGCATAGTATATCCAGTACAAGGTAGCATCAAAAAAAAAAGGAAGTGTCAGAAATCTGTAGGGTCAACTTCTGTGACTGATCTGAGCTCTACTTCCGGTGGCAACAAATCCAAACAGCTCCAAGTGACATGGAATCATCATCACACATATCACAAATATATCACAATAATAGTTGAGTTAAACATATTATATTAAGCCATATTAATCCTTATTAAGTCACATTAAGGCCTATTTAATCATCATATTAGGTCATGTGAAGCCACGTTAAGCCAAGATAAACGACCTGTCTTCGAAGCCATCTAGGACAGGTCCCTGCGACTGAGGCCCCCTGACGCTGTAAAGCGCCTCCTGGTCCGTGGGAGCGCAGCAGAATTTCTGCACGGCGCCTGGGGTCTGATGGGAACACTTAGCTGAAAAAACTTAGTCCCAGAGTCATGGAAAAAAGCAACAACATTTGCCCAAATTTGGGGAGAAAATTGGTTGGACATCCCCCAACAAATAATGGTTCATCATCAAATGTTTCATTCAAATTATAACGTACAAACAAATGCTGAAATAACTTTTTTGGGGCATCATCCCCTCATTTTTGGGCAAACCAAACCGCGGATAGCAGGATAAACAAGCTTTATGGTCAATTGACGGTGTGGAATCCTCGAACGCATGAGTCCCCAAAATTTCAGATTCATTATTTCACCACGATTCTCGAGGGGTGTTGATGACATGTTCAAACAAAATATGTGAGGTAGGGAGAGTCTTTCTGTCAATCCAATGTTGTCCAATCGTTTACTGACTTGTCCCCCCGAGTGCATGTAGATGTAGGGTCCTGCAATAAATATCTTAAACCAAGACTAGGATCTATAGAAATCTCGCGCCCCAAAGGTGGGAAAAACCCACTGAGACGCAGGCGGCTCTCACAGTTCTCCGAGCCTCAGGCCACAAGTTTCAGCAGAGTTTGATTTCAGCTTCTGTGGGTCGAATCCTCTCTACCTTGATCTATATTGAGCATCTTGAAAATGATGCCGGTAATTCTAGAACATCTTCTCCGAAACTGGTAAAGCTTCAAAGATGTCCATTATGTTTCAATAGTTTTGGGGAACATGTCAAACCTGGTGGCTACCCGCTGGTAAACTAACATAGCTATGGGAAATCACCATGCTATTAATGGTAAAATCCACTATTTCTATGGCCATTTTCAATAGCTATGTTGAATTACCAGAGGGTAAATCATCATTAATCCCATTAAAATCCCATGAAATCACCATTTTCCTATGGTTTTCCTATGGTTTTCCTATGGTTTACACCAGCTTTTCACCTGGAAAACCGACCCCCCATGGTGATCCCATGGCTCAGCGTCATACTGACGCCCGTCACAATGGAGAAGGCGGCACCCGCGGCCTCGGTGCACACCCGTGGCCATGGGCAGGTTGCAACTTGGCCAGGCACTGGGTTGGGTTGTAAGGAAAACCTGCAAGAAACCATGGATTTTGGCAAAGATCAGGAGCCAGTGGATAAGACGTGATCATGATGTAAATTTGTTGGTCATGGAAACTGGCCATAGAAATGTATCAACAGAGATAAAGAGCAGCAAACACACACATCTAGCCAATTGAATCTAAGTCTCAGGGTACCCTTCTTTTTGTGGCCTCAATCTGGCTCAATCATTTCGAACCTCCGGGGGAGTTGCAATGCCCGGCCTTCACTAAGCGCTTGCCACTCCAATAGGTCAGGCCTTGAGGCAAGGCGTCGGATTTGATTCTAGGGTCTTAGGAACCCATGCCGTGCGCTGCAGCGAAGCATGGTGGAGACAAACAGAAAATCAACCTGAAGGGAATTTTGTACTTGTAGACTCCAAGATCCATTTAACCAGAACCCAGCATTGAAGACTTACCTGCGGCAATCAAACGTGGCAATTCGAAATCCACGGATTATGAATAAATGGAGGTCTTATTGGGCAGAACATCATCTATAAATGGTGGATTTTCCATTGCCAAGTTTGATTATCAAGGGATTCTTCCAGGGTCACAAGATCTTCATCATGCCTCTGCCCTTGAGCCTCTGAGTGCGGAGCCTAGAATGCAGAGTCCCCCGATCACAACCCAGAGCGCTTCGCTGCGAGCAATGCCCATCCTGTGATGAATATGGGATGCCAACGTGAACGAGAATGTATAGTGTGTGTTTATAATGTACAAACAATACATGTAAAGGTATATGTACACACATATATATGTATACACATATCATCCTATATATCTATAGCACCTTGCGGATGCAAATCCCACTGAAATTGGATGGTAAGTGGATGTTCAATCGGAAAGGAGTCACTGAGTCGAGGAACTAATCGACTTTCCAACTACATGACGGGAATGCTTGGAAAGACCTGTGGGCACTAGGAACAAGGCAAGGGTTGGGTGTCAAAAAACAGGTGGGGTGCCTGAGGTTGCATCACGGTGCACCAAGAAAACTAGAGAAATTGTGTGAGTACAAGATTTGTGTCAGTCGATGTTAAATAATCCCATCCCCCTACACGTAATATTAGAGATTCCCCAAATGGTCCAAAATAGGTGGTTTCATCCCCTATCAAACCATTGTTTCTGGTGTTTCATATGTTCGCGGGATGGGATTGTAACAATGTGCTGAAGTTTCAATAGAACATCCACCAATTACAGATAATTTTTCCCATAAACGCCACCGTTTCTGTCGGATTTTCCATTGCCAAACGGACTCATCCAACGCCGGGAACCCCGGCAGCCAGCGCTCTTGTTCCTTTTGCTCCTGGGCCTTTGACGAAATCGCTAAGTTGACGCACAGTTCACTTGGTGAACTGTTGGGTTGATTCGGGGGAATAAAACGAACGAGTTTTCATGGCTATATAACGGGGGGGCCTCACCTTGAATATATGTGCCTTCTGGTGACGGTGATCCAACATGTTGATTGGAAAGCCCCAACTTCCTCAGATATTCGAAAAGCACTAACTTCCTGAAGGAAAGTAAGCCACCGCCAAGTAACTTTCCGGTGCCTTATTAGAGTATCAGAGGCCGGTTTGAGTGAACTGCTGGTAGTTCAGTCTTGGCAGGTGTCACTTGAGTATGGCTCAAACAATAGTCTCAACTCCCCAAAACTCCCCACCATTTACAGGCCCAGTTGTGCCCCAGAAGCCAAACCCATCAAGTGGAACTTTTCCCCACAGTGGATCTCATCCCGCGCCTGAGCACGTACACCAGCAATGGCCTTTTCAATCTTGGCCTTGCCCTGGCGGGTGTCGTTAATGGATAGCTATCGCCATGCAAGCGCCAAATATCAGGGCACTCTCATTGGCGCCAAACGTTGTGATCATCTCTACAATGGTAATTAATCTCCCAGCTTTACGCGTTTCAATCCCAAATTGTTCCTGGAGGTCAGATCCACTTCCGTGGTTTAAATATTGAACGAACTACACCCAACTGCTCAAAACCCCCCTGTTTATTTTCGCACTCAAATCATCTTGAATCCCTATAAACATAATAGGGCCTCAATCAAATTCTGTCAGATAGGGACCAATTATATAATAAGTCACCATCTTTGCACTTTCAACAAATCCGAATCACCATCTCTCACCATCCGCAGCCGCCCCCGTCAGCGCCACCTCGGCAGCATGTGCCTGGAGGCCCGCCACGAAGGCCTGCGCTTGCCAGTCATTCACCGCCTCGATGCTCACCTCGCGCAATGGCCATGGGATCCATAGAGGTGGTTGGATATCACTGAGGACATATGGCTATAAGTCAAAACCCTGGTACCGTTTGTGAACATCAAAATAGCTGGGATTTATGGATGTTCATCCCACTCAAATGGAGAAATTCATAGGTTTGGACCCACCCACATATGGTTGCGAAATCCTGCACCATCTTGGTTGAACACCGAGAAATCTTGAAGTCACGGGATGTTTACCACCACTGCAAGACTTTGCTGTTTGATCCACAGTATTTATTTCACAAATGTTCAGGCCATTTAGGAATAAATTAAGACCTGGTGGGTTGGAACCAACCAGCTGAGTTTGACATCGGAAGTTCCGTGTTATTCCATTTTGTATCCAAGTGATTAATACATCCTCAATACATCCTCAAAATGCACCCGGACCATTTTGACACCGACTTGGATTTGTTGGGTACTGTCATGCACCGTCTACCTCCAAAATCCGTTTCAAACCTCACCATACATGGCGATCAATTCAAGCTCGTCTACCAGGATGTTTTGGGCCTAAGCCATCCTCAGCCAGCTTGCAGATAAGTCGCGATCTGAGCCCAAAGACTCTTGTCTTCATCAATACCTCCATGCCCCAGGTGCTCAAGGACTTCCGTGGCCGCCCCTGACAGCAGCTGGAAAGTAACGTCTTTCCAGGATGGTATGGGTGATGCTTCCTCCATGATTTCCAGGTTTCCAACTGTTTTTCTTTAAATACCTTTTTGGGGGTTGCTATAGACGTTTGATCTTGGTTCTATTTCTTTCCATGACTTCATGTGAAGTCTGCACGTAGATGGCTAAAGCATGTTTCATTGGCATCTTTCCTGGGCCCCTACTGGAGAAGGATTCTGGATATTCTTCTTGCTTTGACTTTCAAAGGAGCAGGAACAAATACTCCCTAAAAGTAAAGTCCCGCAAAGATAATTGAACGTTTTTCTACTTGAGGATTTTGGGGACATCTCCAAATATAGATGGTTGATACACCCCATCAAGTACATTTGTATCCCCTGTAAGCCCAGCAGTTAACCAAGTTATGTTCACCAGCTTAGCGATGACTCGAACTTGGGGGCCCCGCCTTTCAGCTATAGATGGTTTGTCATGGCTTGTCTGAAACTAGCGCATCCCTCAATTCCAGTGGATGATCATCATTTTTCCGATTATAATAATCCACTGGAAAAAAGATATTATAGCTATTACAGTGGTTAGACTGTTAGACTTCATGAATAGATGAAGTACATGCTATTTTGTTCATCATTTTTTCCGGTGAAAATCATACAGCGGTGAGTCTGGAAACATGGCTATACTTGGGTGTGTCTGGAAATGGGGCATACCTCCAATTATAGCCAGTTAATAGGGAACATCATCAGTAACCATGGGGTTTACCCTCTGGTAATAAATCGTGTCAAATCGGAAAATTCTCAGAGGTGTCAATGCTGGGACAGTTATCTATAATTATTAATGTTGGTAAAACACCACTAAACCATCCCCAATTTCACCATAAACAGGTGGTACAGTGGTATAAACCATTCCCAAATGGATGGTTCATGATTCTTTTACCCACATTCATGGATATATTGATGATTGATCAATATATATACACCATTTGGAATAGCTAAATCACCATCTATCATGTATAACCACCATCTTTAAGAGCTAAGAATGGTTACCCTCCGGTAATCAAACATGGCAATTGGAAATCCCCGAACTAAATGGAGGTTTCTAGCTGGAAAAATCCCCGAACTAAATGGTCGATTTTCCAGCACGCCATGTTAGTTTACCAGAGGGTAATGGATCTTCATGGCGGATTTTCCAGCCACCTGAGGACACCGTGCTACACCAACTGAGGACTCCCGACTCCAAGCAGCTCTAGCCATGGAGGCCGCAGAGGTCCCATGCAAGGCCAGGGAGGCCTGGAATTGCTCCGAAGCCCCGTGAAACATGGCCGAGTTCAACGGAGAAAACGCGTGGGAAGCTATGGGAAAATGATAAAATGGAGGTGCTCATGGGAAGAACCTGGGAAAATCTGTGAGAAATCCATAAAACAATGGAAGTTTGCATGGGAAAAATCATGGGAAATTATGGGAAATCATGAATGACTAGAGGTTTGAATGGGAAAGTCCCCTTTACACAATGGGAAAATACGGGAAACACATGGGAAAACACGGAAACACACACACACACACTATCCATGGAGGTTATTAGCTGGGAACATCATCTATAACTAAAGGTAAACTTGTCCAGCTAGCCGTGCAGGGTATGATCTTGTTTTTTCAATATAGCAAACACCCCAAAAAAGAGATGTCAAACACCCCAAAAAAGAGATGTCTTAGGAAAATCCGAACAAAATTGTGATCTTCTATCATTTGGGCCTTGCTAGGGTTGCAACCACCTTCTGCTCTATTTGAGTGTGTCCGAACAAGGTACGTATGGTAATTCTATAGAGGATCACTCAATTAACATGGGGTCTTTGACTTACACATTTTTAGGATAAAGACAGAACATGTCTATTTCGTTTGACAGCATGGCTTAGTTTCATCCAAGGGTTCAGATCTTCCATCCTTAAGCCCTTCAGAGTTGTATAGAACCATCTGAAAGCACCAAAAAAACAAAGCACAGTCAAGCTATACTACATAAATTGCCACCCCGAACTGGGCTTGTAGATGCCTGAGCCAGTGAAATTGGCATGCAATCAGTATTCGTCAGTTACCAGTAGTACCGCACAAGGCGGTGGCGGAAGTTTCAGGAATAGCAAACTATGTAAACTATAGGAAAGGTGAGTTGCTGTGAATGATGGATGGCAGAGCAGATCCACTGATGGATCAAAAGGTGGTTGGAGCGTCGGCCTATCTATCTGTCTATCTATCTGCCTGCCTAACTAACTGACAAACTGACTGACTGACTGACTTACTGACTGACTAACTAACTAACAAACTAACTACCTGACTCACTGACTAACTGACTGACTGACTAACTAACTAAGAAACTAACTAACTAACAAACTAACTACCTGACTCACTGACTAACTGACTAACTGACTAACTGACTAAATGACTAACTGACTAACTGACTAGCTGACCAACTGACTAACTGACTAACTGACTAACTGACTAACTAACTAACTAACAAACNAGTTGTTAAGTTGTTAAGTTGTTAAGTTGTTCAATTGTTAAGTTGTTAAGTTGTTAGTTCAGTTAGTTAACTGACATCTCAAAATTTGCTTAAAACCCCCAGTTTTTGACACTTTTGACTTCCAAATGTGCTT
>BGPT01000058.1:262587-325258 GCA_003297045.1 Symbiodinium sp. clade C Y103
CCCGACAGTTTTTAACACTTTTTACTTCCAAATGTGCTTCGCGCCACAACGGCGTGCAATTTTTCCACATCTCAACTCCCAAAAACGTTCCGCACCCGACAGTTTTTAACACTTTTTACTTCCAAATGTGCTTCGCGCCACAACGGCGTGCAATTTTTCATCTCTCATTTGCCGAGATGTCTCCGCACCCGCCGCTTTAGCGAGCCTACTTCTCGACCCTCCGGAGCCACAAATCATTGGAAAAACACAGTGTTTGGCGACTTTCCTACCTTTTCGCGCACCTGCATCTCTTCTCTTCTGACTTTCTCATCTCTTATCTTCTCTCTTTTGACTTTCTTCATCTTCTGACTTTCTTCATGGCTGAGCTCTTCACATCTTGGCTCTTCTCACCTCTGCTTTTCAACTGTCCATATTGTCGGAAGTTTNCTTCATGGCTGAGCTCTTCACATCTTGGCTCTTCTCACCTCTGCTTTTCAACTGTCCATATTGTCGGAAGTTTCACTTCTAAACTTCCTTCGATAAATCATAAATTTGCTTTCATCTTCTAAAGGAATAGGACGCCACGTCTTTTTGGTCGAAAACTTCCTCCTTATGGATTCAAGGGAAAATATTCGAACATCTGAACTGAAAACCATCGCTTTTTACCATGAAAAATAGGGGGCGTCCGACATATCTCTGGCCTTGGCCGCACTGCGAGATGCAGCGGTGATGGCCTAGGATGATCAAGCAGGCAGGAATGGACATTGCAGTACTTCATATATGAGACATGTGGGCTTAAATCACCACAAATAGTGGTTTAAAGTTTCAAAATGGTTTACATAATCTATATACCCTTCTTATCCCTTTTTCAACATTTCACCATCCTGACATTGGTAAATATCGACAATTTCAAATTCAATCCCCGCAAAATCGCGCCCCAATTAATGAATAAGTCCCAGGTCGTTTGATGTTTGGGGGTCTTTGATTTGAGGGGGAAGGGATTAGGGGCAATAAGCAGCATGAATTGCAAAATAGCAAATCATCTTCAAATCTCAGTGGCATGTGGGTTATGTTCCCCCTGAGTGCTACACACTAGCATATATGCCCAAGTTGCCCACCACATAGCTACCATCTGTTTAATATCTCACCACGCAATGCACTATTTTCAAGCTAGGATGCCCCTGCCAGGTTTGTCTAGGAGGCCCTACAGGAACTCCAAGACGGAAATTCACTGAAAATGATCTAAATACATCTAAATGCGACATAGATCGCGCATAGATCGCAAGGGATGATATAAAGGTCCCAGTCACATCTATTCATTTGCAGCAGTTTGTCAAAGACAGTGGTCAACAAGGTCCGATCATCCTTGCATTGTTATTATTTATTATCATGGTCTACAATCAAAAATCCTGCTCCCATACTGTTAAGTGCACCATATGTCCCCCCCAAATGAACAAAACCAATACTAAACCATTGTTTTTAGGGTGGTAGTTCATATTAGGGAGAAGGAATCTTTCTTACATCTTTGAATTCACAGCACGGCCCAAGTGAAGCACATGAAAATATCAGTCATCTGATTCATTAGCCCTGTTGGAGAGGGTAAACAGTTGGTAAACACCACTTCTCTTGACACAAGCATCGCCCGAAAAAAAAAAAAAACGCAGTACTGGGTTCCTGCCAAACTCTTGTTCGCCAAATCCCAATGTTTTTTGCGCAACGATCCCTGGTTGTCCTGCTGAAATCAGCATTTTCGATTTGCAACATCCCCATGTCTATTATACTAGAAACAAATCGCCAAATTCAAGTATATACATCCAAAAGCTTTGACTAATTGAATTCTAATTGAACATGCTCTTGATCTCATACTAGAGTGATTTGTTTCGCTTTATAGCCCTAATTTGTTGGAAGTTTCTTGTGTTAAAATTGTGTGCGAAAATGATGCCGAATCCCAATGTTTGCAAGTCATATCCCAGCTTCTCTCACTTGAAATCATGCTGAATCCCCAAATTCCGCCAGTCAAATCCCAATAGAATGGGGGGTGTTTGATATTAGGATTCCATTCAATCCCACAAATCATTCCATATAAATCCCATTAAGTCCCATTAAATCCTCTTAAATCTCATCAAGTTCTCTCTATGAAATCCCATTGATCAGCCATATAAATACCATAAATCCCATTAAATCATCATTACATCCCATTAAATCATTGTTGAATCCTAAATAGATCCCATATAAATCCCACTAAATCACCATATAAATCCCATGAATTCCATATGAAACTCCCATCTCGACCAAGGTGCCGCCACCAGGGGCCTCTGATCCTCGCAGCCCGCCGCATGGGCGGCTTGCAGTACCAGGTCGGCCACCTGGGAGGAGCTGTGCCTGGCCGGGGAAGGCCTAGCAACTGAGGATCAACCCGTGGTGTTGGCTCAACGACCCATGGGAAAACCATAGGAAATCCATGGGAAAACTAGGTAAATCATAGGAAAACCAGGGGAAAACCATGGGAAAACTAGGTAAATCATAGGAAAACCAGGGGAAAACCCATGGGAAAACTAGGTAAATCATAGGAAAACCATGGGAAAACTAGGTAAATCATGGGAAAAACCAAAGGACAATGGTGATTTAAACATAGGAACATGAGGATTTCACCAACGAAAATTGG
Source organism: Symbiodinium sp. clade C Y103 (assembly GCA_003297045.1). Classification (NCBI taxonomy): domain Eukaryota; class Dinophyceae; order Suessiales; family Symbiodiniaceae; genus Cladocopium; species Cladocopium sp. clade C. The sequence continues at coordinate 265,232 of BGPT01000058.1, forward strand.
AATTCAATTGGATTTATAGCAATTTTATGATAGCTAAGTTGGTGAACATAACTTGGTGAACGTTTCGGGTGTATTGCGGGGGAATATAACTGTAGTTAATGGGGGTTATACGCCAACTTATAGCTAGCGAGTCAGACCTGTAGGGACAATGCATATGAAACATGGAGATAATGAGGTAGCCATGAACAATTGTGGTATAATGCGAGGGAATATAATAGATACATGGTGAAACTAGGCTCTCAGTGTTGTGTTTTTCCCCTTTTTGGATCATCCCATCCACAAATAACTTATGAACAAGGTGAGTCCAACCATCCAAAAAGGGTGGTTGAACCACGAAAAATGGTGGCAGAGGCGATAGACTGGGAATACAAAGGGGGTAATTCATCAACCAATCCCATACCCCCAATACATCCCATACCATGTGGGTGGAGGATCATGGGGCTTCGACCAGCCCTGCCGGTAACCACCCCAATTGTCCGTATGCCCTAGGTCCCCAAGTGTCAATGTACACCAAAGATGGGCCCAACAAGTGGGTTAAAACCTGTTAAAACATGTTAAAACTCAAAGAGTGCAATGACCCTACAACTGAGGATATCCTGGAGTATGACTAACTTACTCATCATTTACCAAGTGCAAGGCCAAACAAAATGGCAAAGAAGTATTTATTAAGCTAACAGATTCCCAATCTCTGGTGCTTTGTCACCAACACATTCAACAAATCACATCAAGTCACCGTGCAAACGCAGGTCATGACCGTCATGACCCCAGCAGCCTGACGTGTTTGCTGTGTTTCGCTATTGCAGCGGCAGACGCCACACACGCTACATCCTGGTTGGCACGGGTCAAGGTCAACCCCTGGGGTTGGAGACTTCCCCCTCCGGTCCTTCACGTCCTTGTTGGGCATGCCTGAAGCAAGAGCAGCCTGTGGCGGCAGGTGCACTGAAACCGCAACCCTTGGAGTCATGGCAGCCAACTCCCTTCACATCTTCACTCTCTTTTTCACGGGATGGATGAAATGAGGCCGTATCCAGCAGATTCAACTTGAACGGAATTTGGGATTCCATTGTCCAGTTTTGTCCAGTTTCCGCTTCGAAGGTGGCAGGTATGGAGCTTGTGAACTGGAGCATGGGTTCTAAAAAGACCCCACACTCTCTTCTTGCGACGCGAGTGCCCCAAATCCTGTGGGCTTTGCTACATCTTGTCTCAGAATGAACTGCCTCCATTGCCGTCACTGTCGGCAGTCCCCAAGAATCCAAACAATCTTGGGGTGTGACTGGAGAGTATGCAAGAACCCCAGCATCCAGTGATTTATCATCAATCTTTTTCGCCCATGCCCAAGGGGACTTGCCTTGGCTGCCATGGCACTGACCACTGCTGGCTCTCGTCCTTGCTGAACTGCTGCCTGCACGCGGAGCCGATTGCAGAGAAAACCAAAGTTGTTGAAAGTTTGATTGCTTGTTGATTCATTGATCGCCCGCCACTCTTCTAGTGAAATATATGGTACACCCATCCAATCACCCAAAACAATGCAATCACACACACATGTATATATATAATAACAGTAATAATAATGATGATCTACGACCCTAGTTCATCGAGGAAGAACACATCATAAAAATGTTGTGCTCCTAGTACTTTGCCCTACCTGAAACAAGCAAGAAAACTCTGAGTCTGGATGTCCTGGTGACAATCAACTACCCTTCTTCGAGGCACCTTGCAAGATATATAGCAAGTTTCGACTAGTGACCCTCAACAAACATATGATCTCAAAACCGAAGTACGTTGGAAACATCTAGAATTCCTCCATTCCCCCCTAATTCATGTTCAATGCCCCCAAAAAGAGACTTTGGTGCAATGCATTGGATCTATGAATCCCTTGACTCAGCGATGCCATTTGTATTGCCACCACGTCTTGCCTTGGCGACCGCGGTGGACGCAGCCATGGCGGTCATTTCTGGCGCGTCGGAGGCATCCCGGAGTGAGGAGTGAATTCCATGGGCCGAAGGGAAAAAGGTGAAGGGAGTTGTTCTCTTCTTGCTACTACTGTTATGTAACATGATCGCGAAAACCTGTAGGTATATATATATATATATATTTATACCGTATAATTTATATGACTTTATTAGTAATTAATACCGTGATGGTAATGATTACAGGGTGGGGGCCCCTAAATTGGTTTATAAACCCCATTAAGCACACTTATATCTCCTATAGACTCTAGTTAACCAAGTGATAAACCAAATTATCTATTTAGGGGGCCCCACCTTGTATCATTAAACATGATTTCATAATTGTGATTGGTTTACTAATATCGATATTATGATTATGACCTGTGTTTCCCTTAGCCAAGTTGGAGATGTTTGTGGCCAACCGAAAACATTGACAGCCAAACATGACCAATGAAGCTACCAAGAATTGCCTAGGATTACCCTCCAGTAAGTTAAGATAGCTACGGAAATTGCCTATGAAAATAGATGATTTACCAGGATTTACCTTTGAAGCATGGTGATTTTCCACGGCTACATTACTGTAGTTTATCAAAGGGTAGGTCGCATTGGGTCACGTCAAACGCCTGATACCAAACATCTATCGTGACGCTTTGACATGTACTAGTACGAGATAACCCATTGATACAAGTTCCAAGTGCAGTTTCTTCAACAGAATGTCCGTCACTTGACACCGCCGTTTTTTGAGGCCAAGCAGCCCTTGATCTTCTCCTCCGGAAGTCCGGTGTGAGCGTCCCGCAAGCTCTTCAAGACAGTGTGAGCAACCTCTGCAAGGCACGGCTGAGCGTGCCTTTTCGGGGGGTTACATCATACATCCATCCTTCGGTCGTTGATTTGGCCGTAGGTTCTCTTCCAGTCGGATGATGGGGTTCCGTGATTTTCACATGTGTCTCATCATCTCTCACACTTGTGAGCCTGGAATTCCAAAAAATGTGATTTCTATGATGCGAATGTCCGGTGCTAATGTTGTTGACGTCAAACTTAACTGTTGAATAATAATGAATAATATTTGAAAATTGTTAGGTTGGGGACGTTCCATGGGTTTTGAGGACGGCTGAATCATGCTAAGGCCATGCTGGTTTGTGTTTTCAACTTGTCTCCAAAGAAGCGCTGGTGAGTTGAAATATGATAATTCTAAGGTTTGGGATGTCAATGCGATTGCAAGTAATTTCAAAAAAAAACAAAAGTGCACTAGATCTGCTTCTGAATAGGGAGATATATGATGATATATGGGTACTTGATGATATTTGATGATATTTTAATATTGTAATTGATATTATTGATATTGTATTGATTTGAACTGGATGTAGCATTTCAGGATTCAAACGATGTCAACGCCCCATGTGTTTTTTAAAGAAACCCTCACTATGTTGCATCGGCCGAAGAGATGATGCAAACTGTGGTTTAAAAGCCACTGATACAAAGTTTCACCATGTTAACATGTTTTTCAACTTTCATGGTTTTTCAGAAAAAACAACAGCGAGGCCAGCCCAAATGGAATCAAGGCCTCCTCCTCTCTTCCTCCTCTTCTGGCTGCAGATTCAGCCACAGCCTGTCAAGATGACCAATGGTCATATCAGGCACCACCAACTGTGTAAGCCATTGCTTCAGAAAGACGCCCAGCAAGCGCTTGCTGAGAATGCCAAAGTTTCATTTATTCTTCGACATTTTGCCAGGACTCAACGCGTCCATAATGTATAAACACCTACTTTCAAAACAACATCAAACAACTCAGTGGTGATCTTATACTTCAACGTTTCGCATCTTCGCCCCGGCCCCGGCCTTGGCCAAGATACTAGCCACTTGCTTTCTGGCTGCGGGTGCATCGGCTGATATGGCCTGGTGTGCAATAGGCTGGTTAGTCATGTTGGATCATGGCGTTCTATATATCCCCAATATCCAAGTGATATCTATAGCAAATAACATGAAGCATCATGAAACACACTATTTTAGGAGTAGAGCACTAAAATCCAAGATTTCGTGACTCGGGCTATGAGCCTTGGAAGAACCGAAACTGTGAACAGATCATTGAAACAAAAGGAAGGGGGCCACTTGTCCACTCAAATCTTGCACTGTCGAGGCTATCGCTCACTAAAAATCAGGTCGGCTTCTTCCAGGAACAGCGAAAATCGAACAGCCAAACTTCACAGGAATGCACCCATGAGGTACCCTGTGGTAAACTAACATAGCTATATTGAAAATGGCCATTTATAGTTGATTTTCCCCTTAAAAATGGTGATTTTCCATAGTTATGTTAGTTTATCAGAGGGTATCCAACATGAGGACTGTTCACCTTTTAAAGGCCCAGCAAATTTGCTCGGGATGCTGAAAATCATCTGTGATTCTCGGGTGATCTACATGTTTGTCACCCTGACTTACAGCTGCTGGCTGTTGGGGTAATTCATGGGCTCTCCTGACCTAGAGGAAAACAAAATATGTACTCTATACAATCATTTAGGGATGAAACTATTAAATTAATCACTTATGGACATGATTGTATAGTTTCATCATTCATTGATAACTGATGAACAGATTAATGAAAAACGTTCTTCATCACGGTTTCAAACATCACTTATCATCATCAACAGGGATGAAACTATCGAACTGTCCATCCAAAGTTGCCCAAACATCCAGGAACTGCACCCTGCCTCTGCTGCCTGTGCCAAATCTTCAGGCACAGAATGGCGCTGACTGGCCAGCCTCAATCGGAGGGATGATCATAGAAGGATTCAAGACTGTGGCCAGAAACAAAAAAAAAAACAACAACACAGAAAAAATCAATGGACATCTTCAAGCAAAAGGTTTCATAACCCTCCAATTTCCAGTGGTTGAGCATCATTTTCCAATATGTTTTCCCCATTTAACTGGCCATTTTTGACACTCGTTTTTGGTACCAACCCAGGTGCCCGTTTTGGGGTCTTCGGTCACAGCCTGCCTCTTTAGAATAGCTGTTGCGGCAATGCCTCAGTTGACGATCTTTCATGGTAAACTAACATAATGCTATTGAAAATGGCCATTTATAGTGGATTTTCCCATTAAAAATGGTGATTTTCCATAGTTATGTTAGTTTACCAGAGGGTACCAGGGATGGTGCCTATCTGCAAACATTTCCCAAACAACCCCACACTTCACTCTGACCCAAATGGGTCATTGTTTCCGAAGCCCTTGGGATAGCTGAGATAAAAGCTCAGGGTTCAAAGGTACCCATTGAATCCGATGGTTCCCTATGATTTTCACCGTTAAACCGGCGAGAAAATGGGGTACCATTCATCCAGCCAACATAGACCCCTAAGAAACACCCCCAACCCCAAAATAGTTCAACAGATTTAACACCTGGACATTCATGGGGAAACCTGATGTAGCAACTGTCAAGAAGATAGAGCAGTAAAATGCTGCTCACGGTAATCATGCTTCCCTCCTTGCGGGGGGCTACTAACCATAATCATTCTAACATATTTTAACTATTTAGAACTTACATCCTACGAAGAAAAAAAAAACGCATACAATCGCAAGAAATGGTGCGTACATGTGCGATAAAATATAATTACACATCGATAACACTTTATCCCTATTTTTTCTATATTTATGACTCTGTCTCTCTCTAAATGCCAGGCTACAAGGCGCCACGGTAGTGCCACTGGCACCTGCACCTCTCCAAGCTTCTTGGGCCAAGGAGGCAACCTGGCAGCAAAAAAAATGGAGGTTTTGCCATGGTTTTACCAGCGAAGAAAGGAGGTTGTACATATAGGCCTTTACCAGCAAAGATAGGATTTTATCATTGAGTTTTACCATCACATAGATGGATGCCCACGGAAAGTCAAGAAGTTTCCTACAACTTTTCCCTTACAATTCCAGGGTGAAGGATGGATACAAAGAAACATGGCTGCAAAAACAACAGGTTTTGAATGGTAGCTTTGGACTTTGGACCATCAATATTTCGCGTCGTGCAGGTTGGATTGCTAGCTGGGAAAATGATCCACCCATCGGCATGAAATCCCCCCACTGTCTGCGGGCCTTTGATGGATGTACCCCACCAGCTGACAGGGCTGACCTGAAAGTCGCACAGCCTGTGATATATCCAGTCGCCTCCTTATATATACGTTGTGACATCATGTGACTTTCCCACCCAAGACCCTGCAAACCTCGGCTGAAGAGATTCGATAAACTTGAAGAATTTGGCCATTCCGATAGTATCAGAAACACCTTTGGTGATGACACCCCGCCACCTTTATCAATCGCCCCTCCCACTGGGCCAAAACGGCAGCCCTTAAGCCCTGCTTCCAAGAAGCTGTACCGCCGCACTGGCAGCAGCCTAGTGCAGTTCTCCCACGCAAAATTGATCTCACTGATGAGGATATTTGATGCACCCATAAAAAACGCAACAGCGTGTGTATGCGTATGTGTGTGGTTCCCAATGTCATGCATCTGAGGACAAAATCGAAGGGATTGACGCCTCCAACAAGTTGGTAACCCAGTAGTTCATGAGAAAAAACATGGGGTGGCGAATGGTGGCAACCTATTGGTGAAGTCTCTATCCTGAATGACTTTCCTGGAATTCTTGATGAGTGAAACTTGTGGCTCAGTTGGGTGCTCAATCTCTGGGTCAATTACTGGTCGGATCTGGTTGGTAGGTTCTATCTGTATCCCCCATGACTGATTGTGTTTGCCCTTGATTTTGCTGGCAAGATACACACTTGGTTTGGCAAGTTTCTCCTTTTCTGTGCAAAGCCCCAAATAAATTTGGCGTTGGAGTTGCAATACCACCTTGTGCACACCCCACTATTTTAAGGCTAAACATCCTACACTTTCTTGCAGTACATCACCTAAGTGTTTGACCTACCCTTCGGTAGTCAAACATGGCTAGCTGGGACATCCCCGAACAAAATGGAGGTTTGAATTCGACATTTACTGCATCTATTACGGTTGCTATAATCCCAAATGGACACATAGATGGGATTAAAAATGATTTTCCCAATTGCCAATTACACCATTTATAGTGGATTTTCAATTGCCAGGTTTATCCAGGTTTGCCTACCGGAGGGATGTCCTCCGATAAAGGCCTTTGTCGTTCCATCCCAATCCCCTTGCTGTCAGGCTGCAACTCCGGCTTCTTCCGCCCCCTGCAGCTCTTCAACACCAGCGGCCTGAAAACAGCAAACAGTGCAGGGAATAGAACCATACAATCATGGTCATAAACTGATGTTTTGAAATACCCTCTGGTAAACTAACATAGCTATTGCAAATGACCATTTATGGTTGATTTTCCCATTAAAATTGTGATTTTCCATAGCTATGTTAGTTTACCACAGGGTACTTATTGTGGTTCAATCAATGATGAGATTTGTCTGCAGTATACCAACCTCCAAACAGAACAAACATTCACATCCATTTCGAAGATGACTTTTTCCAGGTGCCCTACCTTTTCTATAGGGAAAAAAACGGTTCCCCATGAAAAGGTACGGTAATCCTGGAAAATTCACATCCACAATAGGTTCCCCTACAGTACCTTTTGTTGATAAGTCCGGCACAGTCCGCCACTGGTCACGCCTGCGCGGCGGCGCGTGCCACGGAACCGATTTGATGCGGAGACTGCTGCATGGTGGCCGCAACCTCGGCAGCCTGGGATGGAACTAAAGATCTGAATGTATCATGAGGGATATGTTGAACTGTAGGTGGATGTGATGTGAAATGAAGTACATCTATAGATGTATTTGTAATACTCAAAATACTCATGTTATTTTGTAACATATCTGGATGTATCTGGGTTACTAGTAGTTCAATCTAGGTTCACAATCTGAGCCAGGACAAGCCGAGTCGTCAATGCCTGGCCTTGGGACAAACTAATGAGGCTGCAAGCAAGGAAGCTGCCTGGCACCCAGGGCACCCATTGGAAACGTTGATTTTGTTGTTGGGTCCAAACCTATCAAACTGGGATTGATTAGCCCATCCAAATCTGGCAACAAAAAAACAAGGTTTAGATGGGCATGGAGCATTCTCTGCATTGGGTCTTTAATCACAAACCATGCAACAAAAACATCGGACCAAGGCCTTAGGAGTTTTCCCATAGGGGGGGATGAACAACTAGCTACGCCCGTATTTTTTGTTTGAAAACCAGGGCAAGGGGTTGGATCCCCCTGGCCAGCATTATGGACATGGCTGCTGTGGCAGAAGTTGGATTGGTGGACGCTCCGGTGTTGTAAAATCATGTTCCTTTGACTATGGTGCTCTTTACCTCTGTTGCATAAAGCTTTGAACATAGATGAACATGGTTATATGGCCTGCCCACAAAATGTGCAAAAAAATGACGCATTGAGAAATGCTTGGATCCGAGGTTAACATTCAATTGCGGTCCCAGTTGGGAGATGTCACTTATGGGGATTTGCTCGGGTGCCCGCCTCACTAGTCAAAAAGAGTCATTACCCTGCAGTAGTTAGACATGGCAATGGAAAATCCACCATTTACAGACGGTTTTTCCATACCAGTAGTACCGCACAAGGCGGTGGCGGAAGTTTCAGAATAGGAAACCTATAGGAGAGGTTCGTTGCTGTGAGTCATGGATGGCAGAGCAGATCCANACTGATGGATCAAAAGGTGGTTGGAGCGTCGGCCTATCTATCTGTCTATCTATCTGCCTGCCGAACTAACTGACTAACTGACTAACTGACTGACTGACTAACTAACTAACAAACTAACTAACTAACAAACTAACTTACTGACTCACTGACTAAATGGCTAAGTGACTAACTGACTAACTGACTAACTGACTAACTGACTAACTAACCGACTAACCGACTAACTGACTAACTGACTAACTGACTAACTGACTAACTGACTAACTGACTAACTGACTAATTGACTAACTGACTAGCTAACTAACTAACTAACTAACTAATTAACTAACTAACTAACTAACTAACTAACTAAATAACTGACGAACTGACTAACTGAGTAACTGACTAACTGACTGACTAACTGACTGACTCACTCTACTAACTAACTGACAAACTAACTAACTAAGTTGTTAAGTTGTTAAGTGGTTAAATTGTTAAGTTGTTAAGTTGTTAAGCTGTTCAATTGTTAAGTGGTTAAGTTGTTAAGTTGTTAGTTCAGTTTGTTCACTGACATCTCAAAATTTGCTTAAAACCATCAGTTTTTGACACTTTTGACTTCCAAGTGTGCTTGGCGCCACAATGGCGTGCACTTTTTCGACATCGGATGGCCATCGAATCGTCAAAAAGTGCTCCGAGACCCTCACGTTTTTACGATTTTCACTTCCAAACGTGCTTCGCGCCACAGCGCCGTGCACTTTTTCGACATCTNAAGTGCTCCGAGACCCTCACGTTTTTACGATTTTCACTTCCAAACGTGCTTCGCGCCACAGCGCCGTGCACTTTTTCGACATCTCAACTTCCAAAAGTGCTCCGAACCCGAGAGTTTTTAACACTTTTTCCTTCCAAATGTGCTTCGCGCCAGAGCGCCGTGCACTTTTCCCACATCTGAACTTCCAAAAGTGGTCCGAGCATGAGGTGTTTTGTCACTTTTTACTTCAAAATGTGCTTCGCGCAACAACGGCGTGCAATTTTTCATGTCTCATTTGCCAAGATGTCTCCGCACCCGCCGCTTTAGCAAGCCTCCTTTTCGACCCTCCGGAGCCACAAAAGATTGGAAAAACACAGTGTTTCGCGACTTTCCTACCTTTTCGCGCATCTGCATCTTCTCTCTTCTGACTTTCTCATCTCTTATCTTCTCTCTTCTGACTTNTTTCTTCATGGCTGAACTCTTCACATCTTGGCTCTTCTCACCTCTGCTTTTCAACTGTCCATATTGTCGGAAGTTTCACTTCTAAACTTCCTTCGAACAATTTCCATTTATTTATTTATATATATACACGGGATTTCCCATTGCCATGTTTGATGGAGGGTATTATATATATATATATGTTATTCTTGACCCGCCGTTGATGCCATCCATCAGTCGACTTGGATCGTCCCAGGTAGAAGGATGGAAGAAATAACACCCAATTCATCGACATCACCAGCCATTGTTGTCTCAAAATTTTAAATCTCAAAAATCCATGGTTTAAATATAAAAAATGCCATCACTTGGGCTATCACGAGCCGAATCTATATGAATCTATCAATTCTATCCCACCGAATTCCCCATGATATCTCCGATTCTGGTTGGTGTACTCCCCACAAAGTAGTGCTCCCCAGCTGTAAGTTCGTTTATAGACCCCATCAACTGTATAGATATATCATCAACATTCATAAATTGCATAATCACTGGTTGATTTCATTCCCATCTTGTAGGACTTGTAAGGCCATGCTGAGTCCTGTCCCAGACTTGCTGCAGCTAGGTTTCAGCAGGCTCAAGGCCCGCCGCGAGGGCAGCCTCTTTGCACTTCATGGCCTCAGATTCCGGCGATGGACTAGTCATGGGGTCAACCTTAAAAGGTGGGGCCCCCACAGGAAACCACTGGAAATTGCTGGTTTGAACCAAGAACAATGGAGATTTCATGGGGTTTATAGCTGATTCATGATAGCTACCTTGGTTTGTTACTTGAAAGAAACATGGGAATTTCACCAACAAACATTGGGTGTTAAACATGAAAGGTGATAGGATTCTATCAGTCACGCAGGCCCTGAGCTGCGAACCATGCGCGAATGACTGGCACTACTGTCTCTGGCCTGGACCAGCAACAGCTGTTGCTGAAGGCACCAGGGCAGGAAATTGGGCAATCTGAAGGTGAAATGGTTCCAGCAAGCCTGATCATGATGCTGCTGATAATGATTGTTAATGAATATATCTATTCTTACCATTGATTATGATTAGTCTCACTATTATTGATGATGATGATGATGATGATGATGATGATGATGATAACCATTATTCTCACGATGATTTCAAATCCGCTGACCATAAATATGTCTCCTACAAAAACACGTTGTAGTGATCGGACTCCCCGTGCTCCCAGGACCGGGGGGCCCATCGCGGGATGAATCCGCTGCTGGGAAAAACCATCGTTAAACACCTTCATAGACCCTTGCAAACCATGACGAATGATAAACCATTACGAACCAAAGATTGGTTAATCAAACTCATAGATTTGGTTGGTTAAGATGTGTTAACCATAGATTTCATGACATCTTAACCAACCAAATTACCACCACATCTTTTTCCGACTTCCAGCAACACCCCTGCTGTGCCCAGCAGCTTTCAGCGCCTGTTGCAACACTGCCTTGGCAGCTGCTTCAGCTGCCAACCTGGCAGGCAAAGCCAGCTGCAAAACACACAAAATTCACGAATCTTAAATCATTTTGCGGGTTGTGTAAGGTAGACAGACAAATAGATAGATTAGATATGTGGATATATATATATATATATATATGTGTGTGTAGTTTTGTCACGCATACTATATTTGCAAACAGGCACCTCATCCTGAAGCCTTCCCCCTTGGTGGCTCAGTTCCATTTCCAGTTGGAAAGTCGGTAGATCATTTCACCCCAGTTGTATATTGCGAGTGGTATATTTATCTCGACATTGATATCGTTTATATGGTTTATATGTGATAAATCACTTGATATCAGGGATGCGAGCAACCAGCCGCACACCATCCCAACTATCCATGGCCAGGTTCAACCAACTCGGCAGTTCTTCAAATGTCATCTGATCTTATCACAATTTACCAGTTGGTAGGTGTCTCTGAGAATGGGCTATCCGCCAAAATGAACCAATTCATGATCATCTTGATGGGCAAATCATGATTAAACACTTAAACCACATGAAGCCAATGAATATTGAACGTTTCACATCATTCTCCAACGAATCCATCCTCCCATTGGAAAATCTCAAAGCAACCCATCACGGATCCCATGCGATGACCACTGCACATGTTTTTGGCACTCCCCAAGAAGATACAAAGAATCAAAAACTAATTCATCATCATGTCCTCCCAATGGGCAAGGATATAATTTATCACTATTTTGCTAGGGTTTAGCTACTGTACTGTCTTACCTTCTTGGGGGTTGCTATAAATTCTCCCAACGACAGGTAGCTGAAACCCAGCTGCCGGGCCTGCTGGCAGTTCCACCCGTCAAGCCCGCGAAGTGAGCAGCCGCCAGGGCGGTCTCACCGGTCTCCGCCTTGGGCAAGGGGATCAAGGATCACTTTACCGGGTCCCCGAAAAACTGCAAGGCTTTTCTAGGACGCTGTAGATGATGTTTACTCTCTGGTAAACTAACAGAACTATGGCAAATCACCATTTTTAATGGGAAAATCCACTATAAATAGCCATTTTCAACAGCTATGTTAGTTTACCAGAGGGTACTTTCCAGAAATTTTCCATCTTCATCCTGAACTTTTGAATCGACAAATTGCCATATGCAATGAGAAAATCAGCTTCAATGTTGACCTTGGGGGGTTGCCATGGATTCCAGTGGGTGCAGTATCCCCTGAAATGTAGCCTGTGAGCAAACATGACAAACGTGCCAACATGTGCGAAGGGCAAGATGACCCTTGCAATCTATCTAGAGAATGTACAGTATACATATACATATATATATCTATATATATATATATACAATCCAAGCCAGATTTAAACCATTTCTGGATGATTTCACACGCCATAGAAGCCAGCAATCATGGGTCTTGTTCGGCAAATGAAGTCTACAAACTGAATTGTTGAATCAACTGAAAGTATCTGGAGGAACTGCAATTTGGTGAATCCTGTAGACATTTAAGGATCCAATTGGATCCAAGAAGCTTTCCAAGTTTCAGAACCACATGCCTTGGTGCTTCCATGAAAACCTTTTCCGTAGGCCACCCGGGCCACCCGAAGCTCCCACTAGGTGCAGCTGCTACAGAAGCTCCCAAAATCAAGGCCTGATGGAACGTGGCTAAGGGGAAGCCATTGATCAATCCCTGGTTGAGTGACTTGGGTCTATACTAGGCCTAATCATTTTGACCCTCCGCATACCTGGGAAAAAACGGGCTAATATAGCCAAGTCATGGAGGGTCGAAGTAGTTGTTTAATGTTAGTTCATTGGGGGTCCATCCTGTTAGGAAGTCAGATTAATCATCCCTGTCACATACAATCGGACATATGTTTCCACGATTTACTGTCCTCAACCGTCAACCTGGGCTTTGCCAGTCCAGACTTCCTGAAAAGTTGAGCCACGAAAAATGGAACCTGAAATGAGGATCAACCGTGGGAAGACAAACATCCAAGAATCAACTCTTGTTGATACTCAATTCCATTCAATTCCCTTTAAAGGGATGAAGAATCTGCATGAAATGCCCTGGGCAGCTGATGCTGTCCCAAATGGCGTCATCATTAAAAACATGTCTTAATGCCCATTGTATGTACAAACCTCGGTTTCTTGATTAGTTGTTGTGAGCTACATATATGTATACATCCCTATCAACATGGACTAACATGGATTAAATCCTCCTACCCTATATGCAAAACTTGATTGCAGGGGTTCTATGATGTTCTATCGCTAAAAGGATGGAGGTCAAAAATGGTCAAAACATATCATACACAAAATGCATCCCACACGCCTGATTGCTAGTTGCCTTTGAGGCACTCCATGCAGCGATACGCTGAGCCTGCAAAGGGAGCGCATCTCAGGGTGAGCTATTTGGGCCTAAGGGCCTAACGATAAACAGTCCAGGAATCATAAACCAACCATTTATTGGTGATACACCCTTCAACTAACAACCCGACTCTGAGTTGGGGGTTGAAAGCCTACTACTTTCCGCTAAAAATGGGTGATTCTCGGGTTGTAGATTTGTTGGAGGGATGGCAGCGGGAATCAACAAAATGATTTTTTGCGTTTGTTCAAAGCCAAGCTGTTTCCAAAACGCAATGGTTCAATCCGACATCCTTCCGATCAAAATTGACGTTCTTGGGGCCTACCCATTTTTTGGTCAAACCCATCATATGTTTTATCATGATTTTTCCCGTTGGAGATTTACCCTTCAGTCGCGGACCATTTTGGCAAACCCATAGGTTTCAATTGGCAGGTTAAAATGCATTCTAGGGCTACCAACGCACTCTCCTATTGAATGCAACATTCTTGGTACACCCACTTTCTGGAAGTTACCCAGAACAAAAACACTCGCCCACGCAGCCTCATTCTGCGGAACACCAGAAGCTTGCGCAGCAGCCAGGGCTAATGTAGCTACAACCTGCCAAAAAGCGATGAGCCTCCAGCAACCAAACCCATGCCATTTTAAAGCAAACCATTTACATCAACAAATATCAATAGCCACATCTACGAATGCATATTAAGAGAGAGAGAGAGAAAGAGAGATACATGTGTATATATAATATATCTGCACTGCGCCAAATATATATATGTATATATATATATATACATATATACATTCATCTATATATATGTATATATATATGTATATATATATATATGGCACACCGCAAGAAAGGTAGATCATAGAGAGGCCTCTTGGCATATATATATATATATAATCCATCATTTGATTAGGCCATGGGCTGTGGCCATGGCTGCAGGGCTCGAATCTTCAAGGCCTTCGTGCTGGCTCCACGTTCAGTTGCCTTAGATATGGCCCCATCATATCTACTGGAAATGGGAGCACCTAAATGATCTTAAATGGCGTATACACACTAAAAATGGGATAACTGGACAACCAACTGTTTTTCCAGGATTGAACCAACCAAAAATTGCGATTTAGTGGGATTGGGCGTACCCCGCTTTCCAACAAAGCCAATATGATGATTGCTCAAGAATTTCCAAGTAGGGGACTATGCCGAAGAATCCCTGACAGCTTATAGTTTGTTTTTGGAGAACCTTTCTGAGACCTACAGTACCACCTTAAGACTGAGCTTCGCACCATCTTTGCGACGGCTTCCTCAGTTCCACAGGACCAAGGTGCCCCCCCCGTCTGAAAACATGGGGTGGTTCACAAGAAAGGTGAATTGAACATGATTTCACCCACAAAACATGGGAATTTCGGCTAAGTTGGTGAACATAACTAATTAATGGTTGACTGTGTTTTTTCATGGTGATTATAGCTATAGCTCATGAATGTTCATAAGGATTCATAAGGTGTATAAAGCAACAAACATAACTGGGGGGCACCGCTTCGTACCGAATCTGGAGATTTTCCCAGGCTGTCCTGGCTAAGAGTACCTTCACTACCCACTTTGTCCCTATTTTGATGGTCAACTCCCCATATAGGAATTGGTTCAGCCACTTTTTTGATGGTTAAATTCCTACTTGGAGGATCATCCCACTTAGAAAGTGTTGTAGGTCCCGTAAGTGGGGATATTTCCGTCCACTTTGTTTCGAATGCCTTGGTTTACCCCCGGCGGATGCGCCAAGCAGCGGCCGCTGCGTGACTGGCGATCCAGGCACTTTCGGCTTCTCCGCAGCCAGCATCGCTGGCACCTCGAAGAGCTGGTCCCCCCCCGGGCTCCATCGGCACGGAGCCAAGTCATTGGTATAGCGATGCCCAAAAAAAGACAGGAACACACAGGAACACATAATTCCTATAGGAATATCATCAGAATCAAATTACGTTTTCATCTCTTCGGGGATTGCTCTGCTTAAGAAAAGCTGCAACTTTACAGCGGTTTTCACTTTGTGGATGTGGATTTAATACGATTTAATTATCTAAACATTGGGAACCCCCCAAAAAGACATGCTTTGTCATCCTTTAGCCCAGTGCTACCGCTGAGTCTGGCACCAACTTTGGCAGCTGCGGCAACGGCATGGCTGGAAGCAGGATCCAAACTCATCAACTCAGCCTGGAACCCCAGCGAAGGTGGGGCAAGACCAGCCAACCCCAAAACACACCAGGGGTTATCCGATGTTTATGCCATTTATAAAAGGCTTGTACCATCTTGAGCCATGTTTATGTACCAAACTTTAACAAGTAGCAGGTGGTGCAGGGAGCTGTCTGCGCTTTTTTTTGCTGCGACATTTTAACTGCGACGTCGCATGCTCCAATCAAGTACAGTAAGTTAGGCTCTTATATGGCCTTTTTTGGTGCTCAGTTCAGCCCATTGAATTCCGAAATGCGGTAACACCGACCATAAACCATCAGCCATCTGCAGCATACGACTTTTACCATTCTGGGTATAATATAAAGATTATTTAACCATATGCCCAAAAACTGGACCTGGGTTTACCACATTAGAATCACCCTGGCCAATTCAGGATGGAACAGTCACCCGGGGCAGGGATACATCGGTCCCTGCAGACAAAGAAATCATCGTAGGACGCGAACAGCAGCACCCCACTCAGTAGCCACCGGCAGTTCACTTGTCTTCCATTTTTTGGAAGGAAGCACCAGTTGCTCCTTATTCCGGAGGACCACTGATGGTCGCATCAAAAGGGGTCAATACTTGGCGGGGATTCATCCAACTGTGAAGTCAACATGCCGATTCTCAGCCCGAATCCTGGGCTCCCGCAGGCAACGTCACCCTAGGGGAACGACCATCGCTACGTAATAAATAGATATAGCAGCATACTACAGCCTAGAGTATGAAATATACTCATGAAGAATATCCCATTGTATCCCCAGAAAATCCACATAGATCCAATAAATTCCCATCAGCCAACGGTTCATTTTGGAGGAAACAACCGCAGTTCTCACTTCTCCAGGCCGTGACTCACTCACGGAGGTCGCCCTGGAACCATCGAAGCCTCCCATGATGTACCTTGGTCGCTGTGAACCTGGGAATCAAATCGAAAAGTACCCTTCACTACGCAAACATGGCTGGGAAATCCCCGAAGTAAACAGAGGATTGAATGGGAAAATCATCTACAAGTGGGGGATTGTCCAGCAAACCATGTTTGATTGCCAGAGGGAAAATCATCATCAAATCAGGTTAGTAGCGATGTACTAAGCCCCCAAACAATTTGATTTCATACTATGTTGCCATATTCTCTTTTCTTGGCGGATGTATCCATGGACATTGTTGCTTGGGAAATGACTATGCTACTATATCATTAGCCCCCAACAATGTCCTTTGCGGGAAAAATCGACAGGCCACAAAATCGACAGGCCACTAGGGGTTTAGTATACCATGTTTCATGTTTCACCTAGCTTTTCTGAAGGCAAGCTAACGCCTCTTTTGATCAAGCAAACACAGGAAAAATTACAGTACATCTGTCTATGGTTCTCCCTTTATTCCATGGCTGCTAACCTCTGCTTAACCAGTTGCTGCCGATTGCTGCCATGTTTGTCCCAATGTTGCATGTTTGATGCTAATTCTGGTGATTTGTTGATCTCCTGCTAAAATTGTCTAAACGTCTAGAAGGATCAGCGGTGCATTTCCAGCTAAGCCCCAACACATCAAAAACCTTTGTCTACAGCCAAAAACCATCCAAAAGCTGTGGAGGCGGTATCAATGGGAATGGTTGCAACTTGGGCCAATCCACAACCCGCAACAAATTGCAAGATCTAAAATAGATAGTTCGCTTGATACTGTACGCACACGGATGAGGAACATATTTTGCCCCTTTTGGCGGTGAGATTAGAGTTGTATGTTTACAAGTAGGCAGTGCCGCCTCAATTGGCTCAAACCCAACGATGTCGTAGGGATATGCCAAGGATGATGGAATGTTAAGATTGAGCTATAACTACAATGTCAGGTAACGCAATAGTAAACTATCCCCAGTCATGGTAGGCTTACCATTGGCTTTACCACATCAGTAGTGGTTTATCAATAAAAATCTATAGATATCTATAGTGGTTTGTCATGGTTTATGCGGGGTATAACCAGCAACAAATCAAAAAATGAAATAGTATATAATGGCATAAAAACAAACCATGAAAACTCAAGCCGTAAACACCGTAACCCACAGAAGTGGGTGGTTTATTATTGCTTTACAACACCTATATGTATATATATATATATATGTATATGTATATATATATATAGGCATGAAAACTCAAACTCAAGCCGCACCAAGACACAGTGTGTCCTCTCGCGCCAGCGCTGCAATATGCTTCCGAGGTGTCGGGAGGGTGGCCACGCGCTCCCACCAGCCCTGACCAGACGAATTCTCGTGACGTTGTCTTGAATGGTTTCTACCCCCCTGGTAGAGATGAGGTAAACCCAGTGATCAACCAACCATTGATTGGCATTGATTGGGATTGTTTATACAACCTATAAACCAACAATGGATTGGGATTGTTTATGCAACCTACCAGTATGTTGAAATTGAGGAAGTTTTGCTGGATTTACCACATTAGCCTATCAGCGTGAAAACCAACCAGCTCGCTGACGTCAACCCTTCCGGGAATCAAACATCGTTGAGTTCCATCACTCCCCAAACTTTAGTGGTGATTATTAAAAAAAAACAAACAACAAGCATAGAATTTCTTGGTTCACCGTCCGCTGGCTTCTCAAAACTTTGCTACCGCTCCAAAGGCCCCACAAGGTGTTTTGGACTCCAAAATCAACCCCACACATGAGCAATCTCGGAAACTCAAGGCTCACGAAAAGGACATCAACAGTTTGGGAAGGTCCCACCGCTTGCTTCATGTTTGCACAATTTCTGAAAGCTGATGTGCATCCCTTACATCTTGAGTTTCTTTTTTGTGGTGGCTTATTTGGGTTTGCTCAAGAAATCAGATTCCAAAATTTGTTGTTGGATGTTGGTGGTCATTTTCCCTATTAGCTACTTGAATCTATACATTGGGCTGTACCACGCTGTACCCTGTTGCGGGACAACCCCAACAACAGTCTCATGAGCGACAAAGCGTCGAAGCGGGGATCGTAGCGGTCCACGCTGTCCAGCGGAACGCCTCCATTGTAGCCTCCAGGGGCCGGGCTGGGGCAGATTCTTTGGCCAAATTTTTCAAGAGATGTGCAGATTAGCATAGCATCCCCTGCAAAAATAGGAAAACAACATGTGTTCATCTGAAGAAACAACCTGCAGGAGAGTCTAACTTAATTCTAGTAAAATTGAAATTCTCTCCATTTGGCAGATGTTATACTAAAAAACAAGGCTCTCCTGCAATTCGTTCCTTCATCCTTTGTTGCAAAAAAACTCAGGTTCAATGGCATGAGTCAAGAACCACCCTGTGCGGGGGCAGTTTGAGGTCCTTCAAATTGCACTGAACTGCCAAGATTGAACCACCCATAGCCCGTAGCCGTATCCAATATGAAGCAGCTGTTCTCAGTGCCCAGCTTTCAGATTGGGGGTTTCACTCTTGGATCACACTATTGCCACCCAAAAAAGATAGAAACGTGATTTGTCAACTATATACTTTGACAGGATCTTCGTATGCTATCTTTTGAAGTTCTCATGCTTGAGCCATAAATGCAGCCTCCAATTCTGGCGCAGTGGGCCATGGGCCACATCTTGAGACACATCGGAGGCCCCTAGCCCTACCCAAAATCCGAAATCGCCCAGCCTCCGCACAGGTAGATGCTTCCCTGCAAGCCGACTGCCGCACAGCTCCTCATGACATGACTCAGCTCTGCTCCATATAGCTGGTCTCTTGAGATCATAGCAGGTGGCCACATTTGAAACCACCAGCCATGTTGTGATGTCTAGATGTCTGGAAAATGACGTTCGTTTCGATGTGCCTCAAAATGGTAAGTAGTCAACCCACTGTTTGTGCTTGGTGGCTTCGGCCCAGCCAAAACAAATGCTCCTCAAGATCTTTTAAGCATTGCCAACACCTGATCATTAATGGTTATACATCCCAGGATGGACTTTCGAAAACATATTTCAACCACCAATCAAATGATGTCATGAGAATTAAAGTGACACAATCCATTCCCATACATTGCCCATCGCTTGTTCCACCAGCCACTATAGCAGACTGTGCCCTTTGATCGGCTGGTGATAAGCTGGTGACAATCGCTGCAACACTGCAGAAATAGCATCAAATCCAATGGAACACGCTTCTGCTTGGAGATAGAATGCTGGTAAGTGGTTGCAACTAGAAGCAAAACATCCTACACACGTTGGTTGCAAAAAGAACAATTGACAGAAAAACAATCAACTCTTATTGAATTACTAGTAAGTATCAACCTGCAGATGTAAATATCAATATGTTGAACAATTTTCTTCCAAATTTTCTGCTGTCTCAACATTCTCCCCCCCGCCAAAAAACTCGCCATCCGTGGTCAACCGAGACGCCAGCGACCCGTCAGGGTCGGCCGGAGCTGCGTCCACCTGCTGCCATCGAAACGCTCAAAGAGACGCAGAGAGTCGCCACCTCGGAGAACGACGCCCCGGCGCCGGGGGCGCCAAGGGGAAACGATCGGCGGGTATCAGCGGTTGCAACGGTTGAAAAGCAGATAAAATGGTGATTTCACAAGGTGAAATGGATTGAAATGGAGTCATATAAAAGTTGCTGCTTAAGCCTGGGCCAGTAGTAGAGGTATTGAAGTTGAATCCTTTAGCTTCTTTTCATTGTTGGTATTTCAGGAAATAAATTTGATAATGTTAGCTATTCAGATTATCCAAACATGATTTTATTGGCGATAGGAGATCCCCAAATTGATGACAACAACGCCATCTGCAAGCGGTATATGCAAGTTTTGCAATGTCCGATAGCTTTGCAATGTCCGATCAGATTGGTACCACACATTCAGGTTCAATGGACTGAATCACAGCTGGTGGTCTCATCCCTCATGAATAACGAAAGCAATAATCATTCATCTAATATATGCAATTCATGGTTTTATATTGTCTCCATTTCAGAATGAT
This sequence comes from Symbiodinium sp. clade C Y103, assembly GCA_003297045.1. NCBI lineage: Eukaryota > Dinophyceae > Suessiales > Symbiodiniaceae > Cladocopium > Cladocopium sp. clade C. The sequence goes on from BGPT01000058.1 coordinate 285,957, forward strand.
TACCTCTGGTAATCAAGCATAGCTATGTAAAATGCCTCCGTTGTAGATGATTTACCTCTTACGAATGATGATTTTCCATAGCAAACTGTTAGACTACCAAGGTGTAAGCCATGTTAAACTGCTACCCTCTGGTAATTAAACATAACTATATTGAAAATGGCCATAGAAATAGCGGATTTTCCCATTAAACATCGTGGATTTTCCATAGTTTTGCAACAGTTTACCAGAGGCTAACCACCATTTTTTCCACCGGTCCATTTTCCGCCGTGGCACGTGCGAAGCCACCGACCACATAGAGATGGCCTCCGGTGACAGCGGCAGCGCAGCCGGAGCGGGCCAGGGACAAAGGCTCCACCTCTTCCCAGCCTTGGGCAGGATTTGGGCTGCAGTTCCCAGTGGGTTGTAGTTGGTTCTAGTTGGTTACATTAATTCCCAGTGGCTAATTATAGCAACTGTACTGGGTAATGAAATATAGAGCCATAATTAGCCATAATTGTAGTTGGTGAAACCCATTTTGATGATGAAAGTCCGAATTACCTGGAGGATCATCCCACTTCTTACGAGGTTAATGACCCTGATTAGCAAGTCTCCTAAGTAGGTTATCCCATCTATAAGTAGATTGGTCCAGTTCCCCTTATGGTTTTCCATAATTCGAGTGGGACTTATGAGTGGATGGGGTGGTGGATGGATAAGTGATTATATCATCCCATAATCATGGGAATGAGGTGAGGTTATATCCCAACTTATAATGGAGGTGAACTCACCATGGAGGTTATATCACCCAAGTGTATCCATGATCACTGGATTGGTTAAAGGGAACATCTACAGGAAACCATGGTTTTCCCCATCAAATACAAAGGTTTCCTGTAGATTTTCCCTTTCCCTTAAACCAATCCAGTGACATGACCAATGAATTAACACTTTGCTATTGAACATTGCCATTTACAGTAGTTCGATGATTTACATTCCAACACAATGATTTTCCATAGCTGTGTTGGTTTACTGGAGGGTATATCATCCAAGTTTATACAGAACCCCATCCACGCATAATTATGGGTACACACCCACTTAAAGGTCCCACTTCGATGTATGTATAGTTTGTATATTTATGTGTATTCATTTCTTGACGTATTCATGTCTCTCTCTATATGTATATAATCAGAATAAATACCCATAATCATCGAGGTTCTATCCCAACTTATGGAGGTAAATTCACTGTGGTTATTGTCTATGAAGGTAATCCCAACTGTGGGGATGGTGGGATGGACTACTGGCATATGTTTTGCCCCTTAAGGGTTTCGAAATGGATCTTGATATTTGATTTTTTTGGACGATTCATTGTCTCGAAATGGATCTTGATATTTGAAAAGGTTCTTGATCATTGTCTTTGACATTTGGTTTTGCATGATTTTTTGATGTTTGAATATATTCGAGTTGTTTCACTAGCCCAACTGCAAGTGTGAAATGAGGATTTTGAGATGATGCTCTGGTAATTTCACATAGCTACAAGGTGGTGCCCCTGAACAATAGCTAAGTTGCTGAACATAGCTAGGTCAACTACGGTTTATGAATGCTTATGATTCATATATCTATACTTAATTGGGTTTATAAACCAACTGAGAGCTGGGGGGGGACCACATTGTATGGAAGCCATGCCGCACTTCGAGACGATGATCTACACCCTACACACTGAAAAGGCTGGTTTCCATGGGTTTTCCATAGCTATGAGAAATTACCAAATTCCCAGCCAGCCACGTTTGATGACACCGGAGGGTATCTCCAAATCTATTGTCTTTTTTTACATTTTTTTTACCGCATGTCAGATCCACACCCCATGCAATCCCATGAGTTTGCGACCCTGCCTCTTCCATCACAGCGTTCTACCCTTAGCACGCTGTTTTTGGTGCGAAAAACTGGGGTTGGAGTTATGACACCCTCCGGTAAAATGTAACCTGGCGATGTACTCACATATGCATATGTATATATATACATTATGCATCATTATGTATATGCCTTTCTCTCTCTCTCTCTATCTATTCTATCTATCTGTCTATCTGTCTATCTGTTTATCTACGGGTGATTTTCTCATTCAAGTGTTAGGTTTTCATTCGATTTTCCGTTGCGGACACAAATGGCCTTCAAGTGGACAAGAGTTTCATGTGGGGAAATGTACCATCTGCAATCCTTACTCCTGCACTGAGGAAACCCGAGGAGTTTTATAGTGAGATCCTGATCGAATCAACCATGCCCGAAAGGATGCTTCAGACTTGACAGGGTCCACCAATCAAATTTGGGCGGCGAAAGGGTTTGGCCATTTGAACCGCAAAAACGAAGGTCCAACTTCCGTCATGTTTGAGCAACGGCTATCACTAGAATGAGTGCAGCTACAGCGACGAGGTTCCACCGCCCAGTTGTAACTTGGTTTGTAAATTCCATGTGCTATGGTTGCAAGTTAAACATGCCAAACACATCCGTAAATCATAAACCCTATGGCTCTTGGAGTTGCCAACTTAGCTATCCTCTAGGGGCGCAGCTTGTAGAAATTGAACCCAAATGGATCCAAATTGAATGATCAAGAGGTTGACCACCTCTCCTCAACAGCTATTTCACACCACCCATCAGGATCACCAGGAATCAGCCTAAAAGTCTTTGCATCACCAAGTCGCAAGGGGATCTCCTTGCCCCAGGACGTCCCGGCCACCAGGTACACCCGCTCATCTAACACTGCAGCTGCACACCTGGGTTCCGTTGAGACTTTCTTAGGGGGGGATGCCACAGGGTTCTCATATATCCGCTCGGATCATTGTCCCAGGGTCTGAAAATGGGGATATGCCCCAAGATGGTTGTTCTCAAAAAGATGAGGCAAAAAAAACATCATTTATTAGTGGTTATTTTCAGACAAACCAAGATAACAAAACATGTTTAAAACACGTCTGGAAGATTCCTGAACCTGCGAGTCTGAGGCCAAGGAAAATGAGGCACTGAGACTTATAGCATCCCAGAACTGGTTTAGGAATGACATGATCCCACATCTTTCGCCGGCCTGGAATGGTAAGAACCAGGGGAAACTCTGGAAGTTCTCCTTTGCCCTCTGGTAGTCAAACCTATCTAAGAAATACACCAATTTGATCCCATTAAATACTTTCTCAGGAAAAAATGAGATATGTCCTCAGGAAATCACGCATTTTCCGATTTTTTCTAATGGATTGTTTTGTTCCTACAAGCAGTCATGAGGCTTTCCCGAATTCTGAAACTTTTCCATACCCAAACAGCCCAGGGGCTCTGATCTGGCACATGAAAGCTGGAGTTCTGGGGGTCTGCTCCATCGATTTTCGACCGGATCAAACTTTTCTGTCACATCCTGAAGTGGATGGAAGTCATGTGGTTGGGACATAGGGTGCTTATTGATTGTTGTTGACATATGTTGCGAAACTGCTGGGTGTTGATGACTGTTGGCTTCTTGATGGATTTTGATGATAACTCATGATTATTGATGGCTACTGGGGATCTATCTCAATATTTTGAGAATGTATGCAGCTGGGAAATTCGTGATCGCTCCTTGCTATTGAGATGTCATGAGGAATACGGACTACCCACAGCTCCACACCGCTCCCTCCTAGCCGCCGGGTAGTTGATCGAAGTCAACAACATCGTCTAGTGACTTGGTGGGCTAGCTGATGGTCATATATCCCATCAAATATCCCACTACCCTCCCGTAATCAGACATGGCAATTTCAAATCTCATGTCAAGCTAAATTTTAAATGGATGGGAGAATCAACTATAGATTTTAAGCGTTCAATGGCCATGTTTGATTGCCGGAGGGTATATCCGCAGTTTCATCCCCATTACTGTTTGCCGTTCACCATTTACAACCACTTTTCACTGCGAAATTCCAATGCCATGCCCCCAAAATGCACGGCCGTGACCTGAAAAGTTCGGCCATGACACCCCAATCCAAACCATGGTGACGTCAGACGTCATGACATTCCGGATGATGTTCCCACTAATTTCCCATACTTTATTCCATATCCCCACTATATTCCCCATTATATTCCCGAGTCTCATTGATTTCCACCAATTTCCCACGATATTCCCAGCATTTTCCTCCTGATTTTCCGACATTTCCAAGGATCCAGGTCCGTGCCCCCGTAGCCGCCCATGACCAAGATATCTTTCCCCAGCACCGCCGCGGCCGCCGCGAAGCGCGGCGTGGGGAGCTCGGGGCTCGGAAGCCAGCCCTGCGGGAGGGAAACCCTGGGGTTGGGGGGAAAATTGAAGAAGTGATGGGATGCTGATGGATATAGTGGATGGGAATATTCCTACATTATTCCTACAATATTGATATTTCAAGATGTTTTACAATGGTTTAAATATAATGGAATGTGTTTAGAAAATCATTCTTAAATATAGCTTCCTTGGGATGATACAATTGTTTTCTAGATACTGTGTCCTTGGTGGAAATTTCCTTTGTGATAATTATATATATATATATGTATTTATTTATTTATAGCAGCTTCCAGAAAAAATAGACAAGTGAAATCCTATTGAAATAAGTCAAAATAGAGGCAAATCCCTTTTTCTTGCTTTTTTGAGGGTTGCTATAAAGACATTTTCGAACAATGAAATAACTTTAGAACAGTTGGATGATTTCTAGAACGATGGGATGATTCCGAGATGGAAATTGTTTAGATCTATTTACTATGTATGCAAGACTTGAACATGATCAAATGGTTTGATCCGTTGAAACATTCTGGACACCATGTGGGATCACGCAGGCATGGGTTTACAGAAAAAAAAGAAAGGTGCAAACAACCTGTTTGTTTAGATTGCTGAACATCATAACATTGTCATTCTCTTCATGTTTAGGATGTCTCAGCTATGGATGGGCTAATCCCATCCAAAATTTGACTTTACTCGGTTATTCCGATAAAAATCCATGAGAAATCAATTCATTATGATACCCTGTTCGATCATTTTTGCAGATGAAATCCCATTAAAACATCCACTAAACATCCGTGAAAGTCGGTGAACATCCAATACAATTGGTTAAACTATGCTAAAACAATGAAAATCCATTAAAACATTGGTATTCCCATATTGAACAAATCATTAAAATATTCCCATATATTAAAACCCATTAGAATCCCCCATGAGAACACCCAATATGGCTGCCTGATTCCGCGTGGGTCGTCCCGGAATCTGAGGTGTTGACCACGCGCCGTTGCCTGAAGAAGGGACAAAAAGACGATCGTTTAACCAAGAAAACATTGGCTGTGGATTGATAGTATAATGTGGGTAAAACAATAATAAACCACCCATTTTGGAATGGTTTATACCACCCATTTATGGTGATTTAGGGGATTGTTTATTATTGTTTTGCCCACATTATATACTTGGTTTATGAATGAAGTTAGATTTGTATGGCTTGTAATATGGGTTAGATGCGGATCTAAATGGATTTAGATTGATTTTTACATCATTGCCATACTACAAGAAACCCAGGAAAAAATATGGTAACAAAAATGTAAAGCCTGATTTGTTCCGTGAAGCCAATCTATCAAATATGGGTTTGTCTGACAACAGGCTTGGACCCCAAAATTGAGAGGTAGTGGAGGAAATGAATTTGTGAACATCTTCATTGCTCGGCTTCCGCCACTCTTGGACGCCAAAAATTCAGCAAACTGGGAATCATGACCCCAGTTTAGTCCACAAAGATGGCTCCTCCATCAGGCAATTTTCTTAATCAAACAACCCCATAACTAACAAGTTTGACCTACCCTTCACCAAGATGTACCCTGCATTTTTTGCAGATCAAGGAACGCAAGACTCCCCGCTGGATGGTTTTCATTGCACAGCGGCCACAGAAAAAGAAGAGATCCTCCTTCAACCCGTCTCGGTGATTCTTGAGCCTCTGCACCATCCACTGCACGCCTCATCTGCTCAGCCAAGTTGATCACAAATTGCAGTAGCCCCTAGACTCTCCAACTGTCAAAAAATTAGCATTCAATTGCACTTTGGAATTTAAACACTGTCACCACGTGCCATTCACCACCAAGCGTGGCATTTTTGAATCAATGCCATGGTCATGTCCCTTGAGCCGTGAAACATACCCATATCTCATACTTGTTTCTGGTTGACAATTCGGTATACCATTAATTATAGATTCTAATAATACCCCCAGGCCGGGGGTGCCGCCCAGAGGCTATTTAGGGTTTGTTTAGGATCTATTTAGGGTTTCAATTAGTTTTTTAGTTCCTTTTTTTTCTACCCCGGTTTTGATCAGATGTTATTTTCAAGGCTTACTTAGGGTTTCATGTCAGATTTAGGTTTTACGGTTTTGGATTTATGGTTTCAGGTTTAGGGTTTTGCGTTTTGGAAACAAGTCTCGTCACTCAAAAAGCACTGCCCCGGGCAGCCCTGGCCTAGGGCCTAAATAAAAAAAAACGGCTAGTATAACCTACGGTAGGGATACTTTGTCCATGGTTCTGGCATGTGATTTTTCAATTCCCCAATCAATTCATTTGAATCCAATTCAGTTCCATTAAATTCCCGTTAATTTGGCATTGAATGGCAGTGACATCCCATTCAGATCTCATATAATTCGCATATGAACTCCCATTGGATCCCATGCATATCCAATTCAACCCCATTGAACTCCTCATGAAATCCCATTAGGAAAAAAAACATGAAGTTCCCAATCAAATCGCCATTGAATGCTAGACGTTGCTGGGTAAATTCATGTATAAACGGCCTGCAAGGTGTGGCCCCCCAAACGATAACTAAGTTGGTTGAGTTTCACCCCCTTAGCTATAATTCATGATATCCCAAATCGAATTTGCTAACCAAATGATGTTCTCCAACTTAAGCCATCATAAATCATCTCCAAATCTCATGAAATCACCATGTTTCCTGCTGAAAAAACAAGTAAATCACCATTTTCCAATGGTTTTGTTCTAGGGCATCCCACCTTGTCCCCCCCCCGGAGCACACGGTTTAGCCCAGGTGCGATCCCGCAGCTGGCAACTGGCAGCCGCCAGGCGACCCAAGGTTACGGGGCCGAAGAGGTCAAGCAAGCCCTGGGGGAGCTGCCAAAAGGCTATTGAAAATGCGGGGAAAATGCTGATACACAGAGATTTCATGGGGTTTGCGTGAGATTAATCCGGATTTAATAGGATTTATGTGAAATAACATGTTATTTCATGGGATTGATGTAAAATGAATTGGGATTTAATTGGTTTATGGGATTTATATGTTGGATCAATCGGATTTAGATGGGATTGATGTGAAATGAATAGGGATTCAATTTGGAGTATGTAAGGATATAAACGGCATAACTGTGTATCCATGCAAAATGAATAACCATTCAAGCCATTCATGCGATTCATGGGTATATACACAAGAAGAAATATAAAGAAATATACCAACACCATGGAGCATACGGGGTACCTTTGGACAAACCATCTCCCCAGTTGCTGAGTGGTAGGCACACCTATGGCCTATCATCAAGCCAAAAAATGAAAACATAAGAAGAAACTCTTCACCCAAGCTAAGTTTGAAAAATAGGAAGAACTAACAAACAACGTTCCTACATATTCCTACATATTCCACATCTGTATTGTCCATCTTCCCCTTTGCCCTTTGAGCTACTCTCTGGTAAACTAACATAACTATGCAAAATCACAATTTTTCATGGGAAAATCCACTTTTAATGGCCATTTTCAATAGTTTTTTGTATGTTCACCAGAGGGTAGTTTTTAACAAATTGCTATTGAAGATGACCCATTTATAGATTTACCTATTAAAAATGGTGATTTTCCATAGTTTTTTGTATGTTCACCAGAGGGTAAATCATCATTAATCCCATTAAAATCTCATTAAATCACCATTTTCCTATGGTTTTCCTATGGTTTTCCTATGGTTTTCCTATAAAATCACCATAAAAAACACATCCCCCTGCTCCGCTCCTGGTGTAGATCGGTCACGTCCAAAAAGCCACAGAGCTCCACCACGTCCCTCAACGCTGGCAGTGTCCTGCCGCGGCCAGGGCCGATGCCTGGAGATCCAGAGAGAAACCAGGAAACATCAACACATTGGATTGGTTAATGAGAAAATTTACAGGAAACCTCTATATTTCATGGGAAAATCCCATGGGTTTCCGGTTAAGATTTTCCCTTAAACCAATCCAATGAGTATATGTATAGGTATGTATAGGTATGTTTCTGATAAATATGTATTTATTGATTAAATGCACACACACACACATATGCATATATAAAAATAAAATATATAAATGAGCATATGTTTATTTGATGTAATTCAATATTGTTTAAATCTGTATGTAGGTATATATATATATATGTAAATATGTATGCAATTATGTATGTGTATACAAACATATGTAAATAAATGAATAAACAAATAAACAAACAAACACACAAATAAATAAATATATACTCATGTCATATATATATACACACTTTATCTTATATATGTATATGTATACTTATTTAGATTCATATATATATATATACATATATACACATTTTTATATTCATATATTATATATAATGTGTGTACATGCATATGTATCTGAACATTGTGTGTATATACATGTGTGTAAAATTGTATATGTGTGTGTATGTGTATGTATGTATGCATGGGTATTTTTGCAAAAATGATATACATGTTACATCATGTTACATACACACATTATATCTCTGTGTGTGTGTCTGTGTGTGTGCATGTGCATGCATGCATGCATGGAAGCATGTATATGTCTATCTGCCTGTCTGTCTGGCTGCCCGTCCATCGTTCTACATGTTTTATCTGCATATCTGCATACATTAAAGCAGAATGAACCACATGTTGCACATCAAAAATCACGGGAAGATTGAACAAAGAATAACAACAAAAAGTCCAAACTGCTCGATGGTTTATCCACCAGCGCTCCAACAAAGCAAATATTGTCCGTTGGGATGATGGTCCCACATTTTGGGGTGGGGTGCTTTGATCATACCCTCTGGAAAACTAACATAGCTATTGAAAATGGCCATTTATAGTTGATTTTCCCGTTAAAAATGATTATGTTCCATAGTTATATTAGTTTACCAGAGGGTAATTGCAAATGAAACCACTGTTTGTGTCATCATCCCAATTATGTTCTATGGATCAGCCCCGCGGGGATCACGTAGTCGCAGAAGCAAAAGCTAGGAGGACAACCAGGGCAGCAACAACAAATGATATTGGCACCAAACCACGAAACTAGAAAAACACAGAAAAACATCAGCACCAGCACCAGCACCCATGCATGTAAGCATAGCAATCATCAAGATCATCATCATCATCATCACCATCATCATCACCACAGAAACACCTAGGTCCTCGGCGGCTTAGATCGCAAGGCCAGAAACCGGTGTCGGTTTGGCCTAAGAGCGAGCGTGGCAATAATAGCGACGTGACTTTGCGGTGGGTGTAACGAGCAAATGACAACAAACATGGGGATAGTAGCCAACGGATAGGACGGTTGTATGGGCAATGGACTGGTTCTGTTGACTGGAACTGATCCCAACAAGAATCAACAATTCCGGCAAAGGTCAACGACTGCGTCACTGTGTAAATTTTCCACCAGGATTTTCATGCGGCAGTGCAGCCAAAGCAACGGCAGCAAACAGACAGACAGTCACAGGCTCAAAAAACAAGCTTGTCTGGAGATGGCAACATTGTCAACCCCCAAATTTGACTGCTCCTAGACCTCCGGGTGCCCATGAAAATGGGTAATAGATGGCAATATGATTCAAATTGAAAGGTAAAGTACGAGGTTTGAGGGGTACTTGAAGAGCCTAGGCTCAAAATGAAACACCATGGGCATGATCCCTGAGGGCAAGCGGCCCGAAGAATAGAACCACCCCGAGCAACGTCGCGATGTGCCAGAGCATGGGTGCTTTCTCGCTGTTGCGCCACGAATCGAGCATGTCTGCAAAGGAAACCAACCCTTAGATCCGACATCCAAACGACCCGGTAGTAACCCAAAGAAATAGGCCGATTTGCGATTTTTCGAAGTGTGCATGACTTTGGCAGCAGGTGGTCTGAAATTGAGGGGACAGAAAACATTTTCCACTATTTAGGATCACCGCAGAGATCATCTATAGAGATTAGAAAAGGGCCCAACTCACCAAAGGATCATGAACTAAGGGCTCTTATACAGCAAAACAAAAAAAACTACATAAACGACCATCTGAAATTGGTGTTGGGGAAACTTTGAACCCCCCCCGGGCTGGCTTGTTGATTCCATAGTTTCTGACAGGTCTTCCCAACAAAACCGATCTAGCCGGACATGCACCCGAATACCAAGCAAGGTTCAGAGACTTCAGGTCCTCGATTCTTAGTCAGTGGCTGGAAAGCAAACGGAAGAGGCGCCACCAATTGGTGGCTGGATGGCTACCATCTGCGAACTGCAGCACCAAGAATTGCCAAGGGTCTTGAATCATGAGTGCTTGTGCTGATGCGTATCTAGTTGTCTGTAATGAAGTTGCTTCCAATTGCTACATGGCAGGAACCTGTTACAAGAGCGATTGATTTATGCACTGTGAATATGATTAATGCTAGGCCAAATGATGTTCTGACCGATTCTGACCACTCTGGAATGCCGATTCTTTGCTGATTGTTTTCTGATTTTCTGTTCTCAGCTATGACTATAGTGGGCAATTTGAAATTGTATAAACAACTATGCTGTCTTGGGCTGGGGGGAAAACGTGTTCGGAAAAGAATGCTAATCTGCTAATTAGTGTCCTGCAACGCGGTGCAACCAAAACGCCATGCAGCGTGTTCAAGCTTCATGCAGTCGTCAGTGACACACACACACACAAACACAGTCAGACAGAAGTTCTTTTCTGGTGAATGGTGTTTGCTACAAAGCTGCAACGAGATTGGAAGGTCATCTTCTTGAAGCATGCAGGCAAACATCTGATATGTCAAGTTGCAATAAGCCTCCATGTCCAATATTTCCCCAGGGTGTTTCAAATTTGAACCTTCCATTTTCCATGCTCCAAACTGTAAAAACGGTGGCCTGCTGATTGGCTAACATGGAGGCGAGCTGCTCAGCCACCTGACCAGGACAAACTGAGGATGTTCACATCTGCCTGGGAGCGACCCTGAAACCAAACATATTCATATGGGAAATCCAAAAGTAAACCCACCATTTGGGGACGGTTGAAATCCACCAACCCATTCATGATGATTTTCAGGATTTTTTTTTTGAGGCTCACTAACAAGAAACATATTAGCTGTATATCTTTAGATGAGTCCTCCGGCCAGGGGGTTGGTCATATTATGTCATATTAGGAAATACTAGGTAAAACTTGGAAATAAGATCATATTGAAAGCACCAACTTGGAAACAAAGTCCGTGAGATGGTATCTGTACCCTTTTTTGAGTCTGGACTATCGGGGGGTCTGGAGAGGAAAGGGGAGTGTTCCAAGTAGGTTTAGGGGCTCCGAAGTTACGTTTGTCCACGGACGACGTCAATTGGTCTAAGGGGTCAAACCTGCAGGGCCACATTTGCAAGGCCCTATGTTCCACCACAATCTTCCGAACATCAAGCGAAAGTCGAAAGGTGATAGGATCTCAACTGTAGGGAACATCAGGTGAAGCCATGTGAAGCCAAATGGACAATGTTGGTAACGCCCCGGGGTGGGAAAAACATAGTGTTGGGTTCTCGAATCGGGATGTGCAGAATCACAAGCCAAGTGACCCTCAAGCAGATGTTGACAAGAACGCTACTCAAATGTTTCAATTAGTTGCTTGGTGATTGACACATCTTCTCGACATCCTCCAGTCAAAAATGCCTGGAACCACCCGAATCATTGCGCAAAAACAACACTTCAGCCCAAAAAAAACACACGCGGGTTCGAAGGGCACGCTACATGTGTTGCTAAAACCACGCAACTTTTAAAGTCTGGCGCCTGATGTCGAGCTTCTTCGATTCGCAAACCACTGGACTCAGCAGCTACCCTGGCCTGGCGCTAAGTTGTACCCCCAAAGCCTGCGGATGCTGACTGGTGAACTAGACAATATGGCTGAGAATATGGTAACCCTACATCCATTGGCTAATCAATGGCCATTGAGAAGGTATGCCCCTTTTCAGACGGACCTGTAAATCTCAAAGATATGTCAAACAGCCAGCAATATCCAAGATGTTTCAAAGTCCCAGAGTGGTTGGATGGAAACACAAACTTCACAACGACAAACCAAACAGGTTTTAAGTTTTAAAAGGATATATCCAAAGTGGGCAGCCCAATAATAAAGCTACCAGTTTTCAGATTGTGACTTGGGGATGGTTTATTATTGGGTTTACAACATTATTTGACTAACCTCCTCATCTTGATGGGTACCCTCCTGTAAACTGACATAGATGCGGAAAAACCACAATTTACACCAGATTCTCAAAAGAAAACCATTGGTTTTCATTTTTTCATATGTTTACCCTCGGGTAACTAATGATAACCACCAGAGATCACCAGGGATCACCAAAGAAGGGCGCACCAGGCGTGCCGTTTCGGAGAGATCTGCTGAGACCTGGGGAGCAAAGCCACAGCCGAAGCCACAACCCACCACAATTGCACAAATGAGTTACCAGGAAAAACAACACACCCCAGAACACATGTCGTTTTTCGACAGGGATTTTGCCGCATTAACAATATCGACCTGCCATTTTTGTTGAACCAAATCCTGACCTGTTGGCTTCGCAGGTGAAAAATAAGGGACCAACTACATCCAACTACCTGATGGGAGGACAGCAGCGACCTGCCTATTCCGATAAGAACCTTCCCAAAAAATACATTTCTGGGTTTCGTTAGAGGGCCGTGATCGCTCCACCAGCGGGTCATCAACATGCCTATCCTCCAGTCATTCTGTGCGGACGGGGTGGTATTCAGAGCGTTTTTCATACTACTTACCAATACCAAACGACAACAAATAACAAAATAATCGTGCAATAAAGTTATACCAAACTAGTATTGACACCTTCTGTTTTTTTGCAGCAACATGGAAAATCACCGTTGAAGTCATCACAAGTAAATCAAGCTATTTCATGGGTCATTCTCCACAGCGAGCGGTGAAATTGCCAGAGATACCAATCCATACAACAAATTGGCGCCTGGTACAAGTTTAAAGCAGTTTTGATGGCGCGATGGCGCGGTTTATCTGTTGTTGGACGAACCTTTATATTCTCTAAACTTTTGCTACCTATATTTTCTTCAACAATTATAATGTTCATACTATATTTGAAAATGCCAATAGTACCGCGCAAGGCGGTGGCGGAAGTTTCAAAGATAGGAAATCTATAGGAGAGGTTAGTTGTTCTGAATCATGGATGGCAGAGCGAACCCACTGATGGACCGACAAGTGGTTGGAGGCAGCGCAGTGTAGCTGTAATGTAGGTGTAGTTGAAGTTGGAGCAGTTGTAGTTGTAATTGCCATGTAGTTGAAGTTGTAGTTTTAGTTGTAGTAGTTGTAGTTGTAGTTGTTGTAGCTGTTGCAGTTGTAGTTGTGGTGCCGTGCAGTGTAGTGTAGTGGTGGTTGTAGTGGTTTTTGTAGTGGTTGTTGTAGCTGTAGCTGTAGTTGTAATTGTAATTGTAGCTGTTGTAGTTGCATTTGTTGTAGTTGTAGTTGCCATATAGTTGAAATTGTAGTTGTTGTAGTTGCTGTAGTTGTAGTTGTAGTGCCGTGCAGTGTCGTGTAGTGGTGGTTGTAGTGGTTGTTGTAGTTGTTGTAGTTGTAATGGTAGTGGTGGTGGTAGCTGTAGTATGTTGTAGTGGTGGTGGCAGTGGTAGTGGTAGTGGTAGTGGCTCTTGTGATTGTAGCTGTAGTCTAGTCTAGTATAGTGTAGTGTAGTGTGGTTGCAGGGTAGTGCAGAGTAGTAGTGTAGTGTAGTTTGTAGTTTATAGTTTGAGGTGTAGTTGAAGTGTAGTCGAGGTGTTGTTGTACTTGGGGTTGTAGCTGTGGTCGTAGTTGTAGTTGACTGTAGTGTAGTGCAGCGTAGCTCCAAAACGAAGCAATCTTGCGAAACTTCCTCCATTTTCCTAGTTGGCAGCATCAAAAAACGTTCTGCGAGGCTTCTCTCAAAAATGGAAAGTTGAGTGCGGAGCTGACGGCCTCGTACCAATGCGTTTTGCGATTTTTCCATGCCATGTCTCCAAAGTAGTGCGCTTGCCACGAAAAAGTGAAGCCAGCTCATACGAAGTGCTGCACCTGTCACGCAAAATCATCTTAGCAAACCTGAAGATCTGATGCTCCAAAATGCAACCGCTCTCAAGGAATGAGCGCCCTGACCTCTGAACGTGTCTGATCGATATGCCTTTTGTATTGCCCCTGCCACGTGAAGTGCATCTTTGGAGATCCTCTTCAAGCATCCCGCGCTTGCCATCGTTTTAGAAAATGCTACAAACCCACACATTTGACTCACTTTTGACATCTTTTGACAAGGTGCATAAAATCCTTTGCGCCTGCCACACAAACTGACGCTTGAACGTGCAAAAATGGCCGACCCTGGTGTTTTCGAGCATTTTGACTTCAAAACGTGCTTCGCGCCACAACGGCGTACACTTTTTCGACATCTCAACTTCCAACAGCGCTCCCAACCCATCAGCTTTTAACACTTTTTACTTCCAAATGTGCTTCGCGACACAACGGCGTGCACTTTTTCAACATCTCAACTTCCAAAAGCGCTCCAAACTCCAAACCCTTCAGTTTTTAACACGTTTTACTTCCACATGTGCTTCGCGCCCCAGCGCCGTGCACTTTGTTGACATCTCAACTTCCAAAAGCGTTCCGAGCATGAGGTGCTTTGCGCCTTTTCACTTCGAAATGTGCTTCGCGCCACAACGGCGTGCATTTTTCAACATCTCAACTTCCAAAAGTGCTCCGAACATGTGTTGTTTTAGCGTTTTGACTTCAAAATGCGCTTTGCGCCACAACGGCGTGCAATTTCTGATCTCTCATCTGCCCAGATGGCTCTGCACCCGCTGCTTTAGCGAGCCTACTTTTCCACCCTTCGGAGCCACAAAGCATTGGAAAAAACACAGTGTTTCGCGACTTTCCTACCTTTTTGCGCACCTGCATCTTCTCTCTTCTGACTTTCTCCTGTCTGATCTTCTCTCTTCTGACTTTCTCCNACTTTCTCCCTGTCTGAGCTTCTCTCTTCTGTGGCTCTTCCCATCTTGGCTTTTCCATCTGTCCATATTGTCGGAAGTTTGACTTCTAAACTTCCTTCGGTTATTACACTTCTATAGTAAAAATGAGAAGTAAACAGCTACGCTCTTGTATGCTCTTGTTATTTAACATAGCTATGGAAAATGGCTCATTGTAGATGATTTATGATGATTTACCTGTTAAATGGTGACTTTTCATTATTAGACAACCACAGGGTATCATTGAGAATTCTTTGTTGCCAAAGATCCTCAAGGCCATGGTGAAGAATTGCCTTCGCTGCTGCCATCCCATCCTGGACACGCCGTACACGTCACATCTCTGTGGTCAACTAACATAGCCATGGAAAGTGGCCATGATTCAAAGATCTTATAGAGTCATTGTAGATCATTGACTTTTAACGGTTCATTTTTCATGGTTATGTGAAATTCCCAGAAGGTACCCTCAATGTTGAGGTGATTCTAGGGGCAAATGTATGGCCAACACGTGTCAACATGATCCGACTTGGCATTTTTACCCATCCAACTTTGAAGAAGCTCAGCAGTACCAGCTGTGGCAGCCTTTCAGATCTTTACAGCCGCCAGGGTTTAGTGAAGGGCCACCGACCTCCAGAATCCTAACCATCACCTATCGATGTTAAATAGTTATCCGTGGTCCATCATGGTCCACAAAATCAAAAACTAAACCATCATCAAAGTAGAAAACAAACATGCATTTATATATGTGAATCTAGTTAATATCAAGAGCATGTCATTGATGGGAAATTCCAATAGACCAAGCTGCTCCAGCCCCACAACACATCACAGCCACGTCGATGGGGCCGAGGTACGCTGTGGTGGGTTTCGGGACTCGATGATCTCAGGGAAGCCTCAGAATTCACACAATCATCCCACAGGGCGGCTCAATGATGTTGAGCCATACCAAGTGCCAAATTGATAGGAATATAGTTCTGCCGTGTGGCCGCGTGAACAAATATACCAGACCTTTGATAATTGGAACTACTTGACATTCAACATTCGGGTCTTTGTGTAGCGACCCCATTCCTCAAGTTGCGTTTCCGAAACAGGGCACCTCAAACCAACATCCAACCACATCACATTGACGATTTCAGGGACAAGAGACTAGATGCTTACTATAGTTGAGAACTTTGACCCTGAGATTGCCCAACATATCGTAGCCATCCAATAGATAGATAGATAGATAGATAGATAGATAGATAGATAGACAGACAGATAGATAGATGTGTGTGTGCCCGCTTTAAATTCATCTCAGATCTCCTTCCGCCGAGGCATTTCTCAGCCCGAGTGGCCGAAGCCTTCTCCGCCCATGCCGTGACTTGAAACGGCAACTGGCCCTCCATCACCGCCGTCTTCGCCGCCTTGGATGACGAGGAAAACTGGACCCCGTGCCTTGAATGGCTTCGAACTCCAGGAACTACAATGTCGTGCCCCACGGTTTCTAACTAGGTTAATATCCTTAATTCATTTTGTTTACAAACCCATTAACAATTCAATACCTGTATACGCTGTATACTATAGCTGTTGGGGCACCACCTCGCAGCTTTGCAGAAGCCGGTTGCTGCAGGTGGAACAAGAAGGGGTTTCCCTTGGTGTGATAATCTACAATGCGGCGCCCCGGATTTGTAACTTATGTTACAAGTCTCGTTACATTGATGGATGAAAGGGGTTAACTTGGGTTATAACAGGGTAACCGATGTTAAAGATACATCTCAACTATGGACATATAACAAAAAATCAAGAACTTAAGCTGACTTAAAACTATACTTTTTGGGGAAGTTAGAGAGCTTCGGTGTTGCTACGCATTTTAATTTGCATATGTTGCTTGGTGATCCTAAATATGAAGCCGTGTCCCTCCAAGATTCTGCTGAAGGTAGCATCTTGAGGTAGGGGATGGCATCTCCCAGTGAGGGGACAGAGCGAACACGATTTTAAACAAAATGGTCTTAAGTAAAAAAAAGATCTTGCCGGCAAACGGCCCCAAATCAAATGTGTTCTACACGTGTTCTGTTTTTCTTTTATGTTCTATACTTTCCCCTTCGCATATAGACCGCGTATGTGTTCTGAACCCCTAGAGGGACATCTTTATAGACCGCGTATGTGTCCTACACCACATGTTTAGAACGCGGTATGACCCCAAATGTGTTCTATACATCTCTCTTCAGCCACCAAAAAAATTGTTGCTCACGCCTGCCGTGTTGAGCTGGTGACACCCTGGCCACCAAAAATACATTTCCTGCATGCCTTGATGGGAAAAAAACTGCCCATGCCATGGGTCTGCCTTCAAATCTTTAAGTTCATTGTTAAACAAAGAAATGAAAGCCTGAAGGGCAATTTCAACAAACTAAAACCTTAGCGAAAGTTGTAACCTAGTTGTAGCTTAATTTTTTTCCTTGCGTAAATCAAGGCATGCTAACTTCAACCTAACTTCAAAAACTCAACTTTCAAATGAAAAACTTCATCTTAACTTGTGGGCGCCGCAGCGTATGGGATTCCCAACCACGAAAACCACAGCTCAGAATAATCAGTGGCTCAGCTAGGTTAATCCCACAGCACATGGGTACAGAAATCATTGGGCGCCGAGTTCATTATCCCAGGAAAGGGAAAAAAATGCGCTTGAAATATCTTGAGCGTGCCTGGGGAACATCAAGCTTGAACAAGAGCTTGAAGCAGGCAAAGCTCATAAGCCCACTCCGTCATCTCTATCTCCCTCAGGTTTGAAATGTTTTTTCAACCAAAATCTTGAAGAAATACCATAGAAACATAGTCTGCCATGGCTCCCATGAGCCCAAAAAGGCACCTCCGCAGCCACCAAATCTGCGGCCTCCGTGATCCATTCCCCTTGGAGCGCCGTCTTTGCCTTAAGCACATGATGATCATAATGAATACAGGTACCAAGTTCTACCCTGGTATGAAAACCACAGGTCTGCTGTGACAGTTCAACAAAAACACATCCAATCTTGTTGTTGAAGTACCAGGGAATTCACCCTGCGACAAGAACAGCATGTGGGGCATGTGAGGACCCACTCCGTACAAGGAGCATCTTTGCCAATGGCGCCCTGTGCTGCGCTCCGCGCGCACGCTGCCATCCTGAGGAATCCAATGGGGGCAATCTTCCCAAATCTGCCGAGAAAAGCAAAGAGATGTCAATGCCAATGTAATACTAGACTTTGGATCCAAGATGTGCAACGAGATTTAGAAGATGCATATCATGGATAAGGACAATTGTGTACATATGTGTATATATATATAAATACAAAAATAGTTGCATACATGTGCATTGATATGTGAATGTATGTGTATGTCTTGGAACCGATGGTCCACAAATACCTACGGGACGCAATTTGATTTTTCAAAACTTTGCCTAGCATCTGTTCAGGATCTTCAGGACCTGCTTTGACTGCTGCCTTCAAAGCTGCAGGAAGCGCCATCGATAGAAAGGCATGACCAGATTCCAAGTCCTGAGTCGAAAAATCCAAAGGGTCCCACCCCAATCTCTCAGGCGATCCAAAAGATTTTAATATTAAATGAAAATACTAAAAATACTAGAGAAATTATGTCCAAATGATCAAGGACAAATATCTGGCCGACCAAAGTGTTCCATCAACACATGTTGTAAGTTGAAGCCAACAGCAACAAAACTTCTGAACAAGTCTGCGAAGAATATGAAACGATACTGGCACTGGCCCCGCCAAAAACTTCAACTTCATTGTTTTGACTCCAAGAAAGACAACAAAAAATATCTCCAAGATCTAGGCTCATCTTGCCACATCTTCTCTGGTGCGATGCCTGCCATTACCACCTTCCGTGCCATTTCACCAGCTTGTCTGCATCCATCAGGCCACCTGGACCCCACCTGGGCTTCAACTTGTGCAACGGCGCGAAGGGAGATTCGTCGCGCTTCCGCCTAGCACAGGATCACCGTGCGCGTATGGATGGCAGCGTGGTCCGAATGAACGCCATGCGTCTTGATTTGTATCAAGCGTCAAACATGCAGCACGCAGGCAACAAACCAAAAGTTGATAATCATGATCATGATCTATCTTTTTTTGGTTGGCATCAAGTCGAGACCTCACATTTTTGGGAACACAAGTTGACCCATAGAACAGCCATAGAACCAAACGCCGGAAGTCAATGGGTTTGTCTGGAAATTTTGGAAATCCTTATTGTTCTCGCCAATTTCATGGGGAACTTGCTTAGTTATCAACATTGATTGACTATTGATACTATTGGTTTGTGGCCTTTTCCCCAAACGTTAAAGACCATTTGAGACCTACCTATGCGGCGTATATCCCAGTTGCATTTACAATTTGGAAGTACCAAAATACCATTCGTATTCCTGGCAATCACTAGCTTGATTCGTTCAACAGCCGGGACACGACTCAAAATCCCAATGTGTGAGCTCAACATCACATTGATTTGTTTGGCCTCAGCACATCTCGCAACCTCTGGATGTGTTTGCCAGTCAGGAACCCATGCGTACACCTGGGGGTAAGGAGTGCTTGCTTTGATCCTGAAATACAATCATGTCTATTTCTCTGTAGTTCCCGTTAAGTTTCATCCAAAATGAAGTCGCAAAGGTCGAATGTACTGATTTTACAATCTCCCAACCATGATTTGTCTTCATCATTTAACTTTTTTCGGTTTTGTTGCCATCTGTTTTTTTTTTCCGGGCACCCAGGGCCCCTAACCCCACCCGGACACCTTGGGCAGCCCCAAGGACTCCACCACCCGCCGCGTCATCGCCACTGAACGCTCGGGCATGCCCAGCTGAGCCAGGCGATTGGCCACGTGCAACGCAGCGCCGAAGGCCATGGAGGCGGTAGCGCCTGGGGCTGGGGGTGCTGGTCGTAAACCCCCATAAGTTGGGACATAACCCTTATATTTATGCTTGTATATGATATATCCACTGGGTGGGTCCTAGTGGCTGTAACAGTAAGGACAAAAGAGAGCACAAAAAGTAGCACGAAGGGGGACATCAAATTTGGCACGTGTCCACCCCAATGAAGCGAGATCTTTTTCTTTCAATGTGAAGTGCAGCAGCCTCTGCGTAGCTGGACAAAGCAAAGAATGAAATGATGGCACATGGGGCCTGGGGGCCTCTAGGGAGGTGGGTCCAGAAAGAAAAGAAAGGCAAAACAATGAACTCTTGAATATTTTTGTTCTATGCACCTGTAACAAAATGCACCAACTTGAGCACAAAAAGTGTCACGAGGGGAGCGACAAAAAAGCGCGAACTGGAGCGCAAAAAGTGTCACGAGGGGAGCGACAAAAAAAACGCGAATTGGAGCACAAAAAGTGTCACGGAGGAAGCGACAAAAAAAAAACACGAATTGGAGCACAAAAAATGTCACGGAGGAAGCGACAAAAAAAACACGAAATGGAGCACAAAAAGTGTCACGGAGGGAAGACAAAAAAGCACGAACTCGGGCACAAAAACTGTCACGGAGGGAGCGACTAAAAACGGCAAGTTTTAAACTGTGAATGTCGAACTGTCTCAGTCGAAAATTGGCCCTTGCTCTGTGCTACTTTTGGTGCTATTGTTTGTGTTTTTTTGTCTTGAAAGGATTTGCAAAAAAGCACGAAACAAAGCACCAAAAGTTCACGGAGGGAGAGACAAAAAAGCACGAACTGGAGCACAAAAAGTGTCACGAGGGGGAAGCCAATGCTGATAAGGATGGCATCACAAATAAGGCAGGACATGGCAGGCACAGCAGAAACAAATGCGCAAATGGCATGAGACCACAAAGCTCCTTTAGCGGTTGAACCCAAATGACAACAGGAGTGGCCAGGAATGTACCTAATATGACCCCCAAAATGTGGTGGAAAAATGGAATTGCCCTTGGTGACGCTTTTGGGGGATTCTTATGTAGGAAACGGCTTTTTTACTTGTTACAGGTATTAGGACCTACTCAATATATCCACTAAAAACGGGAACTGCACTTCCAAGTAGGTATAAAATGTTTATGATATAGCTTCTAGTAAATGCAACAGCAAAAATGGTATCATTGTAGTTTTACAGGTGTTTTACACTGTGTTGCCCCCCAGTTTGAAATTGCTTTTTAAACAGAATTAACCATAGATATACCTACCATGACCGTAGGTAACTTAGTTAGACACCAGCTAAGTTATTGAGCATATATTAAAGAAGGTGGTGCCCCCAAGAGATAGCTAAGTTGGTTTAGTAACTACGACTTGCGGTAAATATATCTACCGTGAATGGGATTATAAACCAACTAAAAACTGGGGGAGGGGCACCACATTGCTCACTAGATACCTTCGAGCAAATTAAGCAGAAATTATGGGAGCTATTGAAACTTTATGGGCCCGTAATTCTTGGCAGCATGGTGTATGTGAAAACCTAACTGCAAACGGATTGGGTTAGATTGTGCTAGATGCAAGGTGTTATGCATACTTTGGGGCTACGGATCCCATCCCCAAAAATTTTAAACAGCCCCTAAATGATGACACGTAAGTCTAAATTCTTACATCAACATGGTTTCTACATGGTGTTTAATGTTAGGGAAGGAATAATGTTCTGTGTCTGTTTGTTTACATATGGGTAAACATTTAGAACTGTGTGTTGTATCCACGTCTAGAAATATTATATTCGTGTAGGCTATATCTATCTGTCTATCTATCTATCTATCTATTTATATCTGTATATGATCATGCATGCGTCTGATAAGTTTCTCAACTCTCATCACCCACCCACACACATATTAAAAAAAAAACGGGCTTACAGGATTTCATCATATGGTCTCTTCAGGATCCCCCACTTGAGCCATGGAAAATATCCCCATCCAATCCCATCTCATTAAGTACCCGTTAATTGAAAATGGTGTCTCTACTATGGATTTGAAAAGTCCCCCACAAATTGGGAAGTGTAAGTCACTAGTTCATAACCGAACAACCAATCTCTTTTGAGTTATATCATAATATATCTCCATATTTGTGATTGTTGTAACCCATAAAAATCGTATATTAACATATATTCACCCATCAACGAAGGTATTTTCCCATGGTTCAATTGAAGTAGGGCTCTATTGAAACACCATCACAGCGCAGCTCCGTACAGCTCCGCACTTGGCACCTGGCCGAGGTTTTGTTATAGGGTCCCATTCAGCAGCCTCCCGCAGCAAAGAGCCCAAGTGCTGCCTACAGTGAAAGCCATCTGAATAAATTTTCAAAAAAATGGAAAGCTTTCCAACAATGGATTGGTTCAAGGGAAAACCAACAGGAAACCATTTTTTTCGCATCAAATAATATAGGGGTTTCCTGAGAAAGCACCTCCAAATCCAAAATTCAAATACAATCTTCCCACAAACGAATCTGAATTCGAACGCCAGAGAAAGATAGAGAAAGAACTAATGTAAAACAAGACCCATTCTGGAATGTTGAGATGAATAGAACTTGTAACCAAAAAACTGCAGATCCAAAGTGCCATCCAGTGGCAATTGATCCGCTGGAACATGCTGGGCCACTGCCTCAATCGTCGCCTCCGAGGCCAAATGGCTCTTCACTGGGCCAATGACATCTGCTGGCAAGACTTCCAGCACAGCGTGAACCTCCTCACATCCAAAAAAGATGGAGAGCCAAGTTGGCTTACAACTAGTGCACTAGGGTTTCTTGTAGCTTTATCATGCTATACCTAGAGAATCTGTATACAGTTCATGGTGGTTATAAGCCAATTATTTTCAGGCCCTCAAATATTGCAAAGGGCAATCCCCACCATATTGATCGAAAGACTGGAGACTTTGGTCTACTTGAATGAACCCCTCATAGATCCAGGGATGTTCTCCAGAAAGGTCATTTTCAAAAACCATGCTTCGACCTTCATGCTGGTTCAAGTCTCAATAGATGGGCGATGACCCGAAAGTGGACGATCAAAAGAACTAATGCGGTACTCCTTGCGGAATTGATGGTACGTCCCATCGTCCAAATATTGTCAGCATACGCCACATTATCATACATTAATCCAAAAACATGATTTGCGATGATCACTCTATCGCCCCTAGTACACAACAATTGACCTCCAAAAACATGACTCTATGCAGTCATATGGCAACCCTTGAAAGTTTGATGTCTTTTGAGGGAAATCATGTTAAAGCACAAGACTCGTATTTAAAAAGGAATGCAGCATGTCCAAATATATAGCCTATTTCAGAATTCAGCCTCTTGATCTGTGATTTTAACGGGCAGGTACGGAACTATGTAGGGAACTATGTTGGGAACCATGTTGGGAACTATGTGGGAAATCACGCTGGGAAGGCCATGTGTGGAGCCACGTTGGCCTCAGGGACTGATTATGCAAAATCAAAGGAGGAAAGCACAGCAGATCAGCACAAATGGGTCAATTCAGCACATATCACGCACTTGAGTTTGTAGTGATTCTTCTGTCCTTGGACTTCGTCATAACTCATGACAAGCAGCTAGCACATGAAACGCTGAAACATGTTTTCGCCGTTTATTTGCAGATCCCTGGGCCACAGGTTCTGTATGGCAACTATTTTTTCTTGTCTTTTTTGTCCTTGCTCTTCACCTTCGTCCTTCTTCTCCGCTTTGGACCTTTGCCTTTCCTGGCCCTTCTCCTTGTCTTTCTTCTTGCTGCCATCGTCGTCACCTTTGAAATGATGTTAACCATCTCCATCAGCTTGCACATTCAAACAATTTATGTGGAAACGGCAACCAAACAAAACTTGGTATATATCAGAACCTGTATCCTAGTAAAACAAAGAAGAATTTCAGAACCTGTATCCTAGTAAAACAAAGAAGAATTTCAACACAAAGCAAACTGCAACAACACGTGCACGGATGCGGACTGATAGAGGCGTACATGCAAACCACAAGTTAGATGAGGCAGAACATGATAATGTGAAAAAAAGGTTTTAAAGTACACAACGTCAGTCGTATGCATTAAGCAAGCAAAACATGAGTTCGCAACGGTTTTCAAAAAACTAGGCAACGCTGTGTTTAAACACAAAAAACATATACTACCACTAGATATCGTTGCTTTCAATACGTGTTAAAGCCCCGATGTATGAACAAAAAACGCAAGAACACCTGTACGATTCACTATTGTCGTTTTTACCTGAAAGATAACACAAACCCCCAAACTTGAGCATATAAAAGCGCCTCTAAGAGGCTGTGTGTTTCAGCACATGGATTTATTTCTGTTCAATTATGTTCCAAGGTTTCGCCACAACGAGAGCGGTTTTCACAGATATCTATATTTTGTGGGTGTGTCAAAAGTCATGGAAAGGTATGGAAAAAGAGAGTCACGGTGTGATTTTATTGGTTTTTGTGGGACGAAAGGCATCAGCTTGGAAAACAGAGCTTTACGCTTCTTCTGCATTGCCGACATTTTTGTTTCCGCCGCTTTTGCGTAACATCAAAATATGATCAACATAACATCAACGTATCATCCACGTCGCATCAAATTGCACGCAAAATACATGAACGTTATTGCACCCCCCCTACCCCACCCCACCCCACCCCGCCATCACAGTAGCAGCAACGTCTCCTCAACGTATCATCAAAGTATGATCAACGTAACATCAAAGTATGATCAACAAACCATCAACGTATCATCCACGTCGCATCAAATTGCACGCAAGATACATGAACGTTATTGCACCCCCCTCCCCCCGCAATCTAACCAAAAAATGTTGTACGTATGAAACAGTTTTGTTTTCTCTATCCGAGGAACGGTTCTACACGGTTCCAGTGTACCAGTTGTCAATATCTAGGAACGGCTTTGAACGGTTCCGCAGCTAAATGTTTTCAGGAATTATTCAGAACTATTTAGAGCGGTTCCGGAATGGTTCCGGGATAGCAGCTTGACACCTAGGAACGGTTTAGAACGGTTCCAGTGCATCATCTTGATATGGCATTTTCTTTGATTGTTTGCACCTTTAATCCAGATGGCAAATTCACGCGCAAAAGGTATCCAACTTGGTATCATCAACAATCATCAGGTATGTTTTGAAAAATGCAGACATGTGCGTATATCGAATAAAAAGCATCATGTAAATCATCTAACAGCCTCACTGCGGGAAAATCAGAATCAAACGCCATCTTTCCTGGGTCTTAAGGGTACAGTTGGATATGTGTGACAACACATGAAGACAGCAACCGTTTTACAGGTTCAAGCTGACTCATATCTCAAATAGCGCAGCAGCCTCACAAAAGAAAATGTCAAACGCCTTTGCATTCTCCGGTGGACGTTGCAGCACATGAAAAAAACAGGACTCCGGGAGTTTGAAGCTTCAGACAGAGGGAAGCGGCCTGTGCAGCTAAGTATCCTTCACCTTTGTGAGTTCCACATCAAGCTTCACCGGCTCTCTCACATGCAACTGTTCCGTTTGGACATTGCTCAAGGTGCGATTGTAGTCTCCCCAGTCACCAGAATTGCGGCTTACGCCTGTGGTCCTGGCGGCATTGGAACATGAGCAGGATGGATATGTTAGAACTTATGTTAAAGAGCAACGCAAAGCGCGGAGCATGTCCACGGAACTGTTCTGGAGCCCTTCTGGAACCGTTTTGCAACCGTGAAGCATGTCCACGGAGGTTTCATAGGAATTTACACAAAACTGCATGTAAGAACCCATGTTGGGAACTATGTTGGGAACTATGTTGGGAGCTATGTTGGAACCCATGTTGGAACCAATGTAAAGAACACAAAGCATGTCCGGAAATGTTCTTCTGGAGAGGAAAAGAATTTCACGAAAGTCTGCATGCTAGAGCCTATGCCGACTGCCATGTAAAAAGCCGCTGTATATGTCCACTGAAGCGTTCTGAACCGTTCCTGGGGGCTAATCGCCGCCGTCCTGTGCTGTTTGAGGATAGGTGATCTTTTCCTCACTCCAGGAAGCCTTTTCCCTTCTGAGGTTCTATGTGAGATGTGACAGATGTATCTTTCGACGTGGCTGGCTAGCTATAAAACTCTATCTGGCAACAAAGATTGCAAGCGGGGAGCTTCTGACACCATTCTTGTGGGAAAACTGCGCGGGTCTCAACTTCATGAAAACCACAGTCTCTGGACCCAGCTGCCCTGGAAACTGAGATAGTGGTTCGTTCGGACACAGTGACATGCATGATCTACAGTGGCTACATGCATCAAAATTGATCCTCAGCAATCACGCGCAAAGCCTAGCCTCGTTTGGGGCATGGCGGCTTGAAAAGATATAGCATGTCTGGAGGCAACGCATGTCATGGCTAAGGGGGCAGATGGCTTTTGCTGCATACCGCTAGATTTACGGCTGTATGTGCGGGCATCGTGCATGGTGTTGCCCAACCACTTTTCTTAACATATCTTTTGATTTGAAAAACGCATGCCCCACGACAGTGAAGCTGTTGTTCACATGGAAGCCAGCTAGCTGTAGATCCATGTGACATTTTGTGGGGCATCGAGATCCAACCCATATGCACTGGACCAAGCAAGGTGTAGCTTCAAATCAAATGCATGTTTGGGGGCCTGTGACTTCACTTAGCCTCGGAGCTTCCAGTAGCTAGATTTTGAGCATAAATCCTGTTTTGGGATTTAACCTGAAATTTAAGCTACTCGAAGCTCCGAAGCTACAATGTACACAATCACCCCTGTAGCAAATCATGAATGGCAACTGGAAACCTGACTGGCTCAGGATAGCCAAATCACAAATCCCAAACTTGCAACCTCAGAAGACTACAGACTGCGCAACAATTATGGCTGCCACATGGTTTCAAATTGCTGTCCCACAGGCCAAACAAGAGTAAACCCACGCCAGGATCCCACGTGCAAGCAAGTCGCTGTCCAAAAAACATGGGCCACCGACATGAACCACGGACGTGTTGGTCTTGAGCCAAGCTGAAGGCCCGAACGAACCACGTTCTCAATGTGAACTTTATTAACTTGGTGCTTACCATCATATTAACTTGGTGCTGGGACAGGGCCCGCACCCTTGATTTTCACCTGGAGCCCAAAGTAAAGAAAGCGCGAGGACATGTGTATGTCTGCGCCCGGGGGAAATCTCGGAGGGTGCGGATTTGATTTCATCAAATGCTGGACCCAGATCTACTGCTTCTTCAAACAATTGTACCGGCCCAGTCTGTAAAACAAAACCTTTGTAATAAAGCAATGATAAAGACTAAGCTAGAACCGAACCAAACGCAACGCATGCTTTGCATAGATTTAGGGTTGTATCTACAGACTGGCACACAGCATGCAAAAGAAGAAATGCAGGTCCTAATTTGCAGCAAACTAAGCCTGTTTGGCTGCTACCTCAACACATCAATGCAATCATCATCATGCACCGCACAACAAATGATGCAACAAGAACATTGCCTTTTGCTTGTATTAACGCTCATCATTGTTACATGGTTCCTAACATTGTTTACAATGTAGTTCCTAACATAGTTCCTAACTAGGCCGTATGGAAACCACAGAAACCCAAAATAAACAGGCTAACTTTTGAATTAATTAACAAATTTCTCTATCTATCTCTATATAAATATAAAAAATATATATATATACACATATTAACTGCTTTTTCGATAAAATCCATTGAAAAGTATCTAAAACCAGCGTTCTCCTCCCGAAAGAAAAACAGGTTGATCCCGTACTCCCCCGGGCGCCGTCCTTGCGAATCCGTGCTGGGTGCACTCCCTGCGCCACCTTCGTCTTGGCCACCGCCAGGGACGCCGCCAGGGCGGCCGCGCGAAGATCTATGGCACTGGGCTGCAGGGCCAGGACAGACATCTTCAGGATCTCCGGCAGCGCGGAGCTTTCACCTTGATAGATGGAGAAAGACGTGGAAGGATCTTGCAGTATGAAGTTTAGTATACTGTATATACATATATATATATATATATATATTTTTTTCTTTTTTATAAAGGTTATCTTTGCATGTGTATAAGCAACTATGGGAGTTGATAGATATTTCTGGCCAGTAAAGGATTTAGCTTATCATACATTTTCTATAGATGATTTAATCTAATTATAGATTATCAATGGTTAGTGCGTTAGTTAATTTATAACCCTTAAAACATTGCTGGTGATGGGCCATTTTTTTACCGGAGAGTTTGGACAAAGACATGGAAGGATCTTTCCACATGAGTTATATTCCTTTTATTGGAATCATCATTTTGGGAAACAAGACCGGTTTAGCCTTAACTTGGATATCGTGAAGGAAAAATGTTGAGTTTGCTAACAGGTCACCCGTGTAACAGCACTTGACATTACCGCCTAAGTTAACGGGTTTTGTTTGAACATGCAATTTTTTCCTCAAATAGAAAGGATCAGTGCAAATATCATTCTCTTTAGACTTGACGCAGGCAAAATGACATGGGTCTTTACTTTCGCTGTGTAGTTGAATTGGGAAAATATGGATCCTGGATCTTTCCAGACTTTCACTAGACATCCTGCTAGTGACACTTTGGGGAAAAAAGGGAAAGCAGGGAAATGAAGAAAAAACAGGAAGACTGAGGAATCAAGACAATGGAAAGAGTGAGGAAATAGGAAAATAAGAAAGTGGGAAAGGTGAGGAAATAAAGGAATAAATGCACGTGTGTGATGATGTGGCTGATGGATCTGTTTAATCAAGCTGGCGCCCTTCCAGCAAGTGCAATCCCCAAAATCGACCCAAAATGGGAAAACAAATTCGACCATTTGACATGCAATCATGATGGCATCGCGCCCCAACAAGAATTTAACAGATGCCAAGAATTGTCAGGTGACTCCAAAATGACCTGCGGAAATTTTGCCCATCTCACCCGCCCACGCCTTGCTTCAAGCTGATGTCCACCACTGTCCTTGTATTTGCTCAAGCGGCCCTTTCAATCATAAATCTGGTGTTTTCCAGAAGAAAATCATAGAGTAATCACCACCTGTGCAATCCAAAACCTGAGGCTTAATGAACGTGTCTCACTTGCCACGTAAAGAAGATTTATCCTTCAAACATGTTGACGTCATGTGATGGCCATGTATTTTCAAAAGCTATGCCAACCAAACTACCAAGAAAAATCAGCAAGTTGCCAGGCATCTTCCCCACCAACTCCGCCATATCTTGGCTTCCCAAAGGATGCCCTGTGGCTCGCGCCGCCACCAGAGCCTGGACCACGGCCTCGCGTGCGAAGACGGGAGGGCCGTGCTGCTCCGTCAGCTGCTGAAGAATGGTGGATCTGGCAGCTGCCTGGGCAGCTACGTACCTCGGACGTTGCCCGTGACTTATGGGCATCCAAACAAATGTGAATTATTTGTGTAAAGATCTTCATTTACATGTATTTCTGTTCTTCACGAAGATACCCACACACATATACATACACACAGTATATATATATATATACATAAATTTGCAGATATTTTGGCATAAGAAGAAGATTCCGTATGTGTATTACCGTTTTTTCCACACGATTTGCCTGCATTCATGACTTTATAAAGAAATATTTATACTGATATATAAAGCTTAATGCCATTTGGTTTGTAAGGGGGGCCCCAAAAAATAAAATGGACACATCACGTGGTACACCAACTAGACCTCCACTTGGGGATGGTTTTCTCACCCATTCTTGGTGAGTCATTCAAGTTGGCTTTTGACAGTGGTTTTGCCACTGTATCCCTGATTTTCCCCGTGTCTTCTTGGGTAATCAAGCAATAAGGAGACGGAAAAGAGGCAATCGAATGTAAAAAGGTCACCTTCAGCAAAGCCACATGGCGGACCTGAAAGAGATCAGCTCCTTAGTGCTGGAATTCATGCCAGTAGGTGGTGCCACAGCCAGCGCCAGCGCCAAATTCTTGGCAGCTTCACCGATCTTGGAGGGGCTGGAACCTAGCGCTGCCTCCTGATCCGTCAAGGCAGACACAGCCGTCCTCAGCAGCAGCATGTGATCGGAACAGCCTGCAGAGTGGGCAGCCAACTGGGCTTCCTTCGCGATGAGATCTGGAGAGTTGTGCTGAAGCACATTTCGCCGTACCACAGCCTACGAATCCGCCGGCGCTGAAACAGCAACGGCCCGAGGATTGATGCATGGGGTTTAAACACCAAGTGTAGCACCTATTTTGCGCCTAAAGGACAGTAATGGAAAATAATGATACGGCGGAGCCTTGGTTGCTTGACATTGGTGGGTTGGAATCATTTCAGGGATCAGGGAGGACGGCTGCTTTTACCCATGCGAGTCTGGCAGATCTGCCATTTATCGCAAAAAATATAAATGATAGTCATACTTAATACTTACACAAACCATGCCCGAAATGATCTCAGTGCAGGCAAGATGAGTCTGAAATTCATTCAACAGAGAATACTAAACCAGATCATAATTGATCATCCAGCATATATTTGTGGAATTTGCACAGTCCCAATGTTGATTGGCAAATATTTCGCCGCATTTCGCCTATCATCCCTGTTTTTTGGGTTGACCCCCCACAGTTCACACAATCTCTTCGAGCCCAAAACAATAATCACACAATTTTTTGTGATATTGGAGGCCCCCTTAAACAGGACCCCTCCCCGGGTCCCATGCCTCGATCACCATTGCCGCTGCTCGGAGGGTCGTGGCAGGGTCCGTGCTTTCTCCAGTGCCATTGGAGCGGCTGAAAACCGACTTCGCCAAATATCCTGGGTGAAAACATGGGATTAGGTTTGGTGACCAGAACTTGGTGAACTCTAGGATTTTGGGGGGATATAAGGACTTGGCTCGTGGGGTTATGTGGGGTTTATCGATGGAAATTTAAAAGTCAAACTTCCGACATATGGACATCAGTCATAGGCAAGTCAGAAAAGAGACAGCAAGAAGAAAGAAGATCCAAATGCCCAACGTCTCGGACAACTGTGTTTTTCAAATGCTTTGAAACTCCGGAGGGTCGAAAAGTAGGCTCGCTAAAGCGGTGGGTGCGGAGCCATCTGCGTTGGATGAGAGGTCAAACATTGCATGTGGCTGTGGCGCGAAGCGAAATCAAAATACCAAAACATGCTCGGACCACTCTTGGACGTTGAGCTGTTGAGCTGTCGAAAAATAACATGCGGCTGTGGCGCGAAGCACATCTGTAAGTCCAAATTTCAAAAGCACCTCATTTCGGAGCCTTTTTGGACGTTGAGCTGTCAAAAATATCGCGCTGCTGTGGCGCGAAGCACATTTGTAATTCAAAAGTGTGAAAAAAAGGCCTCAATTTCAGAGCGCTTTTGGAAGTTGAGCCGTTGAAAAAGTGCATGCGGCTGCGGCGCGACGCACATTTCGAAGCCACAATTGTTAAAAGCTGTCTCGGACTTTTTGAAGTTCCACTGGAATTTTTGGGGGCAGGAGCGATGGATCCTCCAAGTTTCTCCACCTTGTCAAAAGCGATGAAAACGTGAGGGTTTTGTTGCAGTTTCAAAAACGGTGGCAGGTGCGGGACGTTTGAAAAGGATCTACGAAGATGCATTTCGCGTGGCAGGCGCAGTACAAGAGACATCTATATCAGAGATGTTTGGAGGTCAGGCCGCTGATTTTCTGCGAAAGGTTGCGTTTTGGAGTATCATCAGATCTTTATGTGTGCTAAGGTGATTTTGCGTGACAGGTGCAAAATTTTGTATGACATGGCTTCACTTTTTCTTGGCAGTCGCAAAAATATTTTAGAGACATGGGATGAAAAAAACGTGAGGCACATTGGAACGATGTTTGCAGCTCTGCACTCACATTGTCATTTTCGATCATTATTGAAGGAGGTCTCGCAGAATTTGATGTTCTCAACTTTTGAATTCTTGAAGAAGTCTCGCATAACTGCCTCCTTTCAGATAAGTAGATAGACAGACAGACAGGTCAATAGGTAGAGACAGAAAGAAAAACAGAGAGAGATAGAGAGAGAGAGAGAGAGAAAGAAAAAGATAAATAGAGAGATTGGGAGAGCTTGATAAAGAGACACATGAATGGACAGAGAACTCGATAGATAGTGAGAGATAGATAGACAGACAGGCAGACAGACGGACGGATAGATAGGCGGAGAAGTAAAGAAAAAAAGATAAAGACATAGATAGATAGACGCATAGGAAGAAAGAACGATAGTTAGAGAGAGGGAGAGAGAGAGAGAGAGATATATATATATATATATAGCTAGTTCTGGATAGACAGACAGACAGATAATAGATAGATAGATAGATAGATAGATAGATAGATAGATAGATAGATGGATAGATAGATAGATAGAAAGATAGAAAGGCAGATAGGTGGATGGATGGATGGATAGATAGATAGATGGATGGATATTTGGATGGCTGGATGGATAGATGGCTAGATGGCTAGATGGCTAGATGGCGAGATGGCGAGATAGATGGATAGATGGATAGATGGATAGATGGATGGATGGATGGATGGATAGATAGATAGATGGAGAGAGACAGAGAGAGGGATAGAAAGATGGAAAGAAAGATAGGTGGATAGGAAGAAAGAAAGAGAGGTAGAGAGAGAATGAGAGAGAAGAGAAAAAGACATAGTTAGCGCCACATGGACAGACAGACGGACAAAGAGACAGATAAATACTGTAGTTAGAAAAAAAGAGCGCGAGATGGCGTGAGGGAAATAGATAGATAGAGAGAGAGAGAGAGTGTGTGCGAGAGAGAGACAGAGAGAGAAGGGGATATAGAGCGACAGAAAGAGAGATGGAGAGATAGATAGAGGGAGATCATGATAGATAGGCACAGAGAGAGAGAGAGAGAGAAAGAGAGACGGACAGAACGAGAGAGGTAGAGAGAGATGGAGACTCAGAGCCTCAGCCACCTTTCAGTCCAGCTCTGCCATCCATGCATCACAACAAGGAACCTCTCCTATCTTTGACACTTCCGCCATGCCTTGTGCGGTACTACTGGTATAGTACAGGTTATAAACCAACAGACACAAATTGGGGGCACCACCTTGTTGGATGGGTTTGTCTTAGGAGCATGTATGGGAAACCAATACTTCCGCAAGGCTTTCCGGTAAATTCTCCTAAATCCCTTGGCCGCTGCTGCCAATCATCCCTTCATCCAAGGCTGGGATTGGTGGCATTCGCTCAAGACATCACCGGGACGTTTCATGGTTCCTAAGCACTTTGCTCACCATGAGTGGCCATCTGGGCATGAAGATTCCGAATACTTATTATTTGTTTACCTAACCAGCCAAGGATGAGCCCGGGTGCTTGAACAATCCTTCCTCCCAAAGAATCTGAATCAATCGAGGCCAGAGAAAGACTTCATGTCAAAAGCGCTCATGGTTCCTAGAGCCAGCACAGCCCACATGAGCATATACTCTCCATCTTTATGCCCGTAAAAAATCCAATCATATTAGGCATATATACTCTCAATCTCTACGCCCGTAAAAATCCAATCATATTAGGCATGCATTCCAATTTCGTTGGGTGCATGTTGAATTGGACTTGTCTAAAAAAAGGGGCTGGCCATTTGCTTTCAAAGCCACTGGATCATGTATGTTGTCAAGGTCAAGAGAACTGCAAATTTTATTGGGGTATCTACCGGCTAACACATCCTTGCAAAATGCCCGCATCTAAAAAGTGCAGCCTCGCAGCACAACTCCAACGTTTGTCAAGACAATGTGGATTCAAAGCATTTCCACACAGTGAAGAAGGAAATGGTTGAAACAAAAACAGCTTCAATTTTCATGGCGAACCCCCTGAAACGAAAAACTACAACATCTTGTCCAAATCATGTTTTCCACATGTTGCCATGCAAGATGGTGCCCCAAAAAAGATATCTAAGTTGTTCTCAAACCCTAATAGCTAACACTTGTTATTACATATGCAATGATATACATCTTTATGTATATAGCTAACTGGTGCCTAAAAACCAACTGAGAAACCAACTTCCCAACAATCATGGTGTTACAAACAAATGAATGGTAGATATATCCATAGTTTGTTGATGAGGTTATAGACCAACTCATGTACTTAGGAAGATACATCGCCAAGTTGGATTTTATCTATGCCAGCTACGGGTTTATGGTAGGCCTTATCAGATACCAAAGAATATGGTACCTCTAAATCATTTGGTTAATGACAATTTTCCCGACCAGGTTGCCATTTAGAAGGTATATCCCCTTTTCAGCCAAACCCATTGATCTATAGTATAAAAGTGGTTAAAAACTAACTGAGACACCGCAATCCAAGGACCACCTCCCGTGGCCCAAGTCCAAGGCACCGAGCTCCTGAGCGCTGTGGCCCTTGGCCGCCTGCGCCTCCGTGACGCGCAGGGCGAAGTGGTGGATCACGGACCGCGTCCGGGCCCAGATGGAAACGCCCGCGACGAGGCGGGCGTTCGAATCACCTCCAACTGAGGTGCGACTTAACGAGATTTATGATATACTTTTGCGAATTGTAATGTAAGCAATGGTTTTGGGGGGAGTGGGTATGAATTACAGCAACTCCTGCCTGACAGTCTTATTGGACGTACTCTTGAGGTCGTAGCTATATCCATAGAAGTGGCACATTACAAAGTACATGTAGTACATTGTAGTACTATTCCCAAAAAACATGCGGTGGAAAAACACCTCCGTAGAATGAGCTGTCGAAGCCAGGTGTTGATAATTATGTTGGATCATTGGGCAGCAATCAAGGTCACCATGTTGTGAGATTTCGAACAGGAGAGTTTTCGTGAGTAGGACCCACACGGTACGAATAAGAACCCTAAAAGGTATACACTATTAGGACCATCTATGAGCCATAAGGTAGGTAGAAACTCGTGAGACAGGGTTAGAACTCGTGAGCATTCGTGAGCATTGTTTTTTTCCCAAGATTGTGCCCCACATCATTGTGTGGGGTTCTTGTTTTTCTGTTGTGCGCCCCCGTCCAGTCCCGCCTCCTTCGCCCGCCTCCGCTGCATTAAATTGTCACACTCGTACCCTAACACGCACATAACTTTCACACCTCTTCAACACCCACAACATTACCACACACACACACACACACGCAACATTGTCACACAACCTTGTCACAGACAACATGGTCACACACAACTCTTTTGCACACAGCTCTTGTCTTCCACACACACTTCTTCAACACACATAACTTTGTCACACACACACACATCACCAACACACATAACTTTGTCACACAACATCGTCAAGAAGAAGAGAGGTGCACCCAGCTACATGCAAGTATCTAGGGTCACACCAAAGGGTGGGGGAATGCAGGGAGAGAGGGGCTGGGCAGGCGGGAAGAGGGGGAAGGAAGAAGAGGAAGACAAAAGACTGGAAGGAGAACGGAGGGCGGTGTCCCAGTGCCGCATCCATGCACATGGACCTGGGGAGAGGAAGAAATGTGCATCCAGCCATACGCAAATATCTAAGGTCACGCCAGAAGGCTGGGGGAAGGGGGTTGTGCCAAGTCACAATCAAAACGTAATCCCTCACCTTTTTCTTCATAGATTCCCGACGGCCTGCTGCTGTCTTGTGATTTTCTTCTGTCTTGGGACTTTTTTCAATGCTGGGAACTCATACATTCCGGCTTGAAGCCAACTCGTACAGGTATCAAACACTGTCGGAATTCTGAGGTATTGCAGTACTCCATTATTCTGCCAGAAGGCTGGCACCAATTCAATGAAGGTCACAGAACCCGCAGACGGCACTCACAAGTCAGTGAGACTGTGCCCAAACACACTGACGAAAGAGTAAAAACTCTGGTTTTCGAACGTTGGGGAAGTAGACACCTTGAGGGTTCCTTACTGAGCAAGGTCGACGTGAGATGATTCAAATAGTAATTTGATAACACTGATCGGGGTTCTTGGCTTAGCCCCATGCCATCACGACGGATACTTCACAGGTACGTGCAATCTGCGTTCAGATTGCATATCACAGCAAACTTGGAATGACTTCGTTGAATGGTGACTCCAAGGAGGCCCACCACTCCCCTGTGTGAATTGTCACCAAAAATGGAACGATGTTAAATACAAAAACGCTAGACCGCGTGAATCCTAGCGGTTTACACACACACACACACTTCTTCAAGACACATGGCGTATGGTGCGCCACTTTTTGTGTGGCAGGTGCTGCAATTGGTGATATCGATCTGCTGGTACTTTTTTTCGACATGCTTTCTGTGTGGCCTGCGTGGCACGGC
This sequence comes from Symbiodinium sp. clade C Y103, assembly GCA_003297045.1. Classification (NCBI taxonomy): domain Eukaryota; class Dinophyceae; order Suessiales; family Symbiodiniaceae; genus Cladocopium; species Cladocopium sp. clade C. Next base: position 322,231 of record BGPT01000058.1, read on the forward strand.
ACTGGCTGGCTCGGGCGCTCTTTTTCCCTGGCAGGCGCAGCGGTGCTTTGTGTGGCAGGCGTGGCATTTGGTGGCATCTAAATTGCGTGACATTGACGTGCCTTCTGTGTTGCAGGCGTGGCACTTGCCGCACTAGGCTGGCCCGATGAGACCTCTTCGGAAGAAGTAATGTAGTGTATGATCTCTGTCAGAAACCTTCTTCAAGCTATGTGCACGGTGTGCCCATCAGACCTTACATCTGTTTGCTTGGATGGGTACCTTTGTTCTTGATTCATTTTGGAACATGTTGGTTGAGCATTTTGTATCACCCGACCATCACTCATTGCCTGCCAGAGTTGGGTAGCCAAGTATTTTGCAAGATGTGATTTGCATCGCGCATCGATGGCCGGCTATAGTACCAGACCAGCGGTTTGCATGACGGTCTGCACCGTCCGTTCGGCCATAAATTGTTCATGGTGTCAGAAAACTGCGTACGTCACTCACCAGGTCCCATGGTGTTGGCGTGTCCTTTTTTGGCTACAAGTGATTTTCTCATCCTGACGCACACTCGCAAACGTCACACAAACACAACCTGCTCGCTGCACACAGAGCTGTCCAACTTCATGTCTTGCTGAGCGTTCCTGTACCAAGCAGCCCGGCATTTTGTCGCCTGTCACCTTGTTAGCCACTGGTGGGGTATGGCGAGATCATGTGCTTGGTGCCAACGCTAGGTTTTGAAGCAAGGCTGCAAGGGTGATGTGCTAGGGCGTCTTGCTGGGCCACACACCGGGAGACTGGCCGGTCAGCTCAAGTCCTTGTGACTGCCCTACGTCCTGTCATGTCCGCGGCTGCGTCACTTGAAAGGGCTTTTACATCTTTAACCACCTCTCACACACAGCTCACAGCTCTTTCACACACATCCCTTCCTCTTAGACAACGCAACTCTTTCACACACAGCCTCTCCACACACGCACACACACACACACACCCCTTCATCACAAACGACTCGTACACACACACAGCAGATTAGGTGGTTTTGGGCGGAACTGTTGATAGACCTTGCCCTTGCCTTGAGACTTGAGGATACCTGAGTTACCCTTCCACACCCAACTGTTTGACACAACTCTTTGACATAGGCTTGATCCACACAGCTATTTCACACACAGCTCTTCCACACGCAGCTCTCTTACGCACAACTCTTTCACACACAACTCTTTTACATACGCCTATGGCACACAACGGCTCCTTCACCAACCCTTTTGTCTTTCCTGCCTTTCCCATCTCATGTTAACATCTGCTTGGTGCCTACTGGAAGAAGTTGACATATGGGGTTTTCTAGTCCTTAAATTCTCGCTTGACTGCCATTCAGCAGAGTGAACGGGCTCTAATTTTCCCTTCCGTAAAGCAATCGGCATTTCCAAAACTCTCCCGGCTATAAAAGCACCCGGCATTTCCGTAATCAGTCGCACTCTGCAAATGGCTGCTACCTGAAAGTTCAAAGGTCTTCGGAAGTTCAGGGGACTAGTCAAAGTTGGATATATCTGGAAATGATGGAAGCAAGGGAAGGACGGGAAGGATTGCGACCGCAACTGACATCCCTCTAGTCGCCGTGCCTGTATATTCCCGGGAAACTTTCCATGCCGGAAGTCTGGCGGCTCGCTGCGCATATGCACCAGATAAAGCCTGGTCAGCCAAAGCAGCTGCATGCGTCATGCCCATGTTGCAAGCGACCAAGACAGCTCCTGCATGTTGACCCGTCACAGCTGGAATCATCAAATTCTCCTAAATTGAATAGTATGAATGGACCCAGTGCTAAAACAACGCACCTATGGGGTATGGATGATTACTTGTGTCAAAGTGTATTTGATTTCCGGACATTTGAGGGTCAAGCATTATTTCGAAGGCACATCATCATCATTGAATGGTATTCGCAATCAAAGTCAACCTCTCACGTTAATATCCCAAAACCTTCAAATTTAGACTTAGGGTCAATTGGCTTCCAAATGCCGCAATTAGGTTTGTAAGATTCGCACGCTGAAACTGAAACTGTTGCAAGTATGAGGGAGACAAAGAAAAACTCAAACGGAAATCCACGGTTTTCAGGAAAGTCACACTCGCGAACTGAACCATCTTTGACCATGTACGAGCCCCATCAATGGCACTTGCTACATTGCTCCAACCCTGAAGACCAAAGACGCTCAAAAAATAAAAACGTCCCCAAGTTCAACCAAGGCACTTGCAGCCTCATGCGCCTCATAGCCACAGGTCACCGGTCTCCATCCCATGTCCACCACGCAGTGCCGTGCCACCGCGGCTGCCGCCGCCTGGGCGCCCGGCACCGCGGTGGTGCCCGGGCACCGCTTCTGCGCAGTCAGGGCCCCGATGGCCGCTGCGGGCGCCGCGCCACGCGCGGCGCAGGCCTCGGCGGCGGCGGCAACGGCCAGGTCCGCGGCCACGGCGGGGACCATGTGGGGGGCAGCTCCTGGAGGCCGGGCCGTGGCAGTTTCCATGGGTTTCCTATGATTTCCTATGGGTGAATGGTGGTTTTTAGGAATAGACATGATGATGTTGTGGTGCATAATGCGCATTTTATGATTGTTGATGCTTTTTATTTGATGCTGACCTTCCGGTAAACAAACATGGCAATGGAAATCCCCCATACATGGAAGTTTTGATGGGAAAATTGTGGGTTATTGTGTGGTATTTCATTCCCATGATTGACTTACCAGAAGGCAGAAAAAGGGGCAGATGGCATGGAAACTTTGGGGCGAACAAAATGCAACAAATTATTCTCATTTTGGTAAAAGACAAGGGGAAATCTATGGTTCTGTTTTGGGGTTGGGTAATCCCTTCCCCCTATTACTAAACGTCCCCCAAATACTAAAAACTAGGGTCCATCTCCAATTTTGGAAAATTTGTGGTTGGCCAATTTGACTTNTTTGCAACGTATTAATTGCGTTTTAAATTGAGATTTAATTGATTTTGAAATCGGGAAAAATAGTTTTTAATATTAAGGTCTGGCGCTTACTATTAGGGATCCGCTTCGAAA
>BGPT01000058.1:326707-401707 GCA_003297045.1 Symbiodinium sp. clade C Y103
AGCTAGAATGCCAGAAAGAATGTCAGATAGAATGCCAGAAAGAATGCCAGAAAGAATGTCAGATAGAATGTCAGAACATATGCCAGATAGAATGTCAGAGGATATGTGAGAGAAAATGTCAGATAGAATGCCAAGAGGAAGAGGAGGAGAGGACAACTCTGATGAAATCTAGAGACCGAAGGTCTCTAGATTTCATCAGAGTTGTCCTCTCCTCCTCTTCCCTGCCAGAAATTTTTGCCAGAAAGAATGGCAAAATCTGTATCACACTCATGGTGGGGATCACTCGAAGAAAGTAATTGTTTTTACTGACTGGTGTTTCCAGATCTGAATCACTGCATGACACAAGACAAATGCAGCTTCATTGCATGGTAGCCGCTGGGCATCTAATACCAGCTGCACGTTCATCTAAATCCATATTCCGTATTCCTGTTTAGCAAATGCAACAACTATCCATGGCCATCCCATCTCCAACTTCAAAATCTGTTTCCAGCATTCCGAAATGAAACCCACCACTCAAAGCCATCCCTTCTCCTCGCACCGCCTGCAAGGCCATGTGTCCCACACTCTCCGGCTCCATCCCAAACTGCTCCCAACGGTCGCTGACGGCACTCGCAGCGGTGCGGGCCGCGAGGTACGCCACGTGCGGCGTTGGGAGGTCCAGCGCCGCGCTGCTGCAGATGGCGTCCACCGCGCAGCGCGTGTCGTGGCCCACCGACACGGCCGAAGCGGCGACCGCAGCGGGGGAGAGGTGGAAGTCGGCTGAGGCTTTGGCCACAGCAGCAGCCACCAACAGGGCTTCATCTTCAAGCTGGAGCTGTTTCAAAGCGTCCAAGATTCCACCTGACTGGTGGGATCAGATACAGTATAAATGATGGGTGGAAGCTGGGAGAACATGATAGGCAAATAAGTCTGGCATATCCCAGCCCCACCGAAAATACACCTCAAACAGAATACCTTCTCTGAAAGGTGCAACTTCAAGCCACTTTTCTTTAGCGCTCCACTGCACAGCGTCTGTTGGTTCACCCAGCGGTTGGGAGTTGGTGCTCCACTGCTCCGCACAAAGTTTTCCGCCGAGGCGTCCAAGTCATGGATGGAGGAGTTGAGACCTTGCTGTATCAGCACCTGACATTGGTCAAAGTTGGCCCGCCCCAAAGCGGAGAAGCGAACTGGTCAAGAATTAAAAACCTCCACGGAAAGTGGGGAGTTATTTTTTATTGACATAGCAGGACTTGAGACAGGCTAAAAGATCCAAAAGCCGTTGAGTTATGATGTAGTTGCGCTGGCTATGAGTGCTGGCATTAGTTATGACTCAGCAGTGTCAGCGGTGTGTGTGTGTGTGTGGGTGTGTGTGTGTGTAGGTGTGTGACCCCAAATGTCCACTTGAAGAGTGCCATCATTGTGTCTGCTGAGAATTGTCTTCCTCCTCCGATATCCTCCTATCATATGGACACCTTTAGCAGTTGTTGGTGTGGTTAAGCAAACATGCTACCCAGAAACAGGCGCCTTTCTTTCTTTTCGAAAATAAAAGCCCTGGTACCCAGCTATTCACCCCAAAATAGATTTGATTTAAATCTGTGCATCCCTTTCAAGTATGGAATTCATTGGTTTTCATCAATTCCCGCATGGGACAATGAGGTCTTACCATGTGATGGCGCCCGCAAGTTAAGATGAAGTTATGTTATTTGTAAGTTGGGACATTGCAGTTAGGTTGAAGTTTAATTTAAGAAATGTATAAATTAAGCTACGGCTAGGTTACAACTTCGCTAAATAACCGTTTCGGCTTACATTTCTGTGTTTAAAAATGAATTTAAAGATTTGAAGGTAGACCCATGGCATGGGCAGTTTTTTGCCATCAAGGCATGCAGAAAATGTATTTTTGGTGGCCAAGGTGCCACCAGCTCAACACGGCAGGCGTGAGCAACAATTTATTTTTGGTGGCTGAAGAGAGATGTATAGAACACATTTGGGGTCATACCGCGTTGTAAACATGTGGTGTAGGACACATACGCGTTCTAAGCATTTGTGGCGAACAAATATAAGACCACATACGCGGTCTATATAGATGTCCCTCTAGGGGTTCAGAACACCTACGCGGTCTATACTATATACGTGAATGGGAAATTATATAGAACATAAAAGAACACAACAGAACAAACGTAGAAGACATTTGGTTTGGGGTTGTTTGCCAGCAAGAAAAAATATACCTGACTAACCATTCTTGTCAAAAAAAACATATATATATATATATATATTTGCTCTTTCTCCCCACTGGAGATGCCATCTCCTACTGGTACCTTCGACAGAAACTTGGAGCGACACGGCTTCATGAGTACCAAATGTTACTGGATTCTCCAATCAACATATGCAAACTAAAAAACAACATAGCAAAACCTCACTTCGCATACTTCCCCATATCGTGGTTTTAAGTGTTCACCTTAAATTACTTAAATTATGTTACAAGTCCCTAACTAAGATATATCTTTAACGTCAGTTACAATAGCCTAATCTAAGTTAACCCCTTTTATCAATCAGTTTAACTTAAGTGAAAAAGCACATCAAACCTGAGGGAGACAGAGATGACGGAGTGGGATTCTGAGCTTTGCCTGAATCAAGCTCATGTTCAAGCCTGATGTTTCGGATTCTGGCATCGTCAGGCACGTTCAACATATTTCAAGAGCATGTGCTTTTTTTCTATCCTGGGATCATGAACTCGGCACCCAATGATTTCTGTACCCAGGTACTGTGGGTACAGAAGAAATAACTCCGGGGCAGCACATGGTACCCTCCTGTGCTCAAACATGGCTGGTTGGAAAATCCTGGCACTCCGTTTCATGGGATTCTCCAGCCAGCCATGTTTGATGACACTGGGGGCTAAGCATCAAATGAAAACCATGAATCATCACCAATCACCACGTAAAAACAGATAAAAGCCATGATATAAATCACCATGTGTGTTGCTTAAAATCACCTCTAATCCATTAAAAAAACCTCCATTATTCACCATTCTTCATTCTTAGGTATTACTGGCTAGTATTAAACTATTATTCATTGGATTGGTTGAAGGGAAAATTTACAAGAAAGCTCCATATTTCATAGGAAACTCCACGGTTTCCTGTAGATTTTACCTTCAACCAATCCAATCAATTATCTACCATTGAGAGTGAAAAAAAACTAGAAAATCTCAACCACCACCACTCCATCGCGCCTCGTCCAAGGCTCCATGCTGCGGGAAGCTCACCATCTTTGGAGCCTATCATCCGCAGTGGCACATCAAATTCCAACCATGGGCAAAAAACACGTATAAAGTTGTATGTAAACAAAGTTCCAGATATTGTTTCTAGTATATGTTCAGTGTTTAGTACAATATATGTAATACAGTAATGCATATGAGTAGGATGATATGGCTTGGGCTATCTAGCTAGACCCTCCTTAAATACCACCCAAAAGTGGTAAAAGTATTTGTGGTGAATTCACCCAGATTAAACAATGATTGCTGGTTGCTACCCACCACTGGGGGGGTCAACCCTACAGCCCATAGAACTCTTGGTCAAATCCCAGGAGTTTGCGACCCGGGACATCCCCAAGCCTCCATCTGCACGACCCTCTTGGCATCTTTGAAGCTCAGCATGGACAGGGCAGCAGACCAGGCCAGTAATCCAATCTGACGGCGGCCCCAGGTATCGGAAGGCATCGGATCGGTGGGTTTGGAATGAGCCCCATACAACTGGGTATACCCCATCTGTATAACTGGAATATAGTATAGTATAGTATTAGTATAATATGGTTGACTTATAAAGTAGACACGGAATTGCACTCCCAAGGATGTACTTGCTGTGCATATCATATGCAACGAAGTAAGAATGATGGTAAAGAAAAATGATGGCAAAACAAATGGACAATACTGGCAGATTTTAGGGAGATGAAAGGAAGGCAATTGAATTACAATGGATTTAGTCATATGAAAGAACTTGATTAACAATATTGCACTAGTTAAAAGACTGCACATCATATCCAAATCTGTCACTGGATTCTTGCCAGCTCATCTTGCACTCATAGTCAGGAATATACTTTTCTCCACCTCTTTGTGACCACGGTGCAGCTCTTTTATGATGCAACAAGCGCATTGATGTCAGCAAACAAGAAACCAGTGGGTTTCAGTTATATCGGGAGTCTTCAGTTGGCTGCAGTGGTTTGAACTTCTGGAATCCCTAAAGTCAAGGGGGGGATCTATTTCACGAGTAGCAATGGACATCAAACTGATCTTTGAAACATCTTGAAACCACAAGTTCCATAGATACACAATGGTAAACCACAAAGTCACCAAGTGCGCAGCTTGTCTCTAAGAAAAAGATGCAGCCAGCCCCCAGCGCCGGTGGCTAGGGCACATGGGGCGTGGCCATGGTATCAATGACCATGTGTTCACCCAATAAGCAGCCAAATGTGGCCAAGAATCACTTGGAGTCCCAATGCACACACCAAAGTAGTTGATTTTTGGGATGCAATTCTCAAATCACCATGTCTGTTTGGTTGATTTTTGAATTCTTTCTTTCTGCGATTGATTATTTTTAACACATATGTCCCGATGTCACCACGGCCATGCACAAAATCGCTAAAGCCTCTGCCCTAGTTTAGGCTCACGTCGCATTCAAACCGCCACAGGGCTGCACTTGGGGCACAAGCTGTAAAGCACCTGAGGTCAGGTCAGGTGGATGTGTCTGAAAAATCCAGGGGAAAATCCCGATTTCCCCATAAAATTAGAAATCTTTGATGCCAAAGGATCATAAGCCATGACATGTTGGGTAAACCTATTTTAAGACACGCCCATATCTCGTTGCAGGATTCTATGGGTGGTGGCTCAATATCCGACACCTGGAGGTTCGAGCTTCCAACAGCCATCCGAGGTGGCCCGAGCAGGCTGGACCCACCCGCTGCCGGCAAGATATTGGAACTGTTTTGCTTTTGTTAGATCAGCATGTCCATCAGGCTGCTGATCAACAAGTTGGGTTAAACATGGTTAAACTATGGTAAAACATGGTAGAACTGTAGAACTATCAAACCATGCTTGAACCATGGTTCACCTATGTCAAACTCCTGGATCTCCGTCCCCTCATCGCCCCAACCAACTTCAACGGTAACGACCAAATCGGCCCCGTCACAAACTTCTCCGGTGACGCTGTGGCCATGACGCATCGGTGCTTGGCCTAGCCCGAGGGGCAAATGGAAAGGTCGAATCATCCAAGCAAGGATGGTTTAACCCATCAAGCCATCATGCTTCAAACCTACCATGATTTGATGGAAATGTTATGACCGTTTATGAGTATCGAACATAAAATCAAAAGCCCGTCTAGCAATAATGCAAATCTCCAAACCCGACGGGCTCTTTCTGGTCCAGTTCTCCTCCAACACCCATATTACTTCCTCATCAGAAAAGGGATGGTGGCTGCATAAATGCTTGGATGGTTCGATAGACGCGGTGAAACACTTCCAAGCTCCACACCGCACAAAGAAAGGGCACGATGGCCCAAAGTGGCAATCTTCATGATCAAATCATGATAGGATGGGGACCCATGGAGACCCTGCCAAGGGGCAAATGCCAAACTTCCAAGAAAGTCGCTGAGCAGCACAACATCCTCAGCTGGAGTTTGGGCAAGAGTTCCAGTCCAGTCTCCAGCCACACTTCGGTGGCTATCCTAGGAAACCCCGAAGGTTTCGCATGATTTCTGGTTTTGACTTGTTTGGGGCATCTGTCTGTGGCAACACCCGCCCATCCATGGATGCCCCCCTGCACTGAGCCAAGAAACCGCCGCGTTCTGTACAGCCTGCACTGCCCGGCTCAAGAAAAAAATTGGGGCGCAGCCCAGTTTCGAAGCATAGGTTATAATCAGATTGTAACTCAGTTATGCACTGTGATTGTTGTATAACTATATACATCTACTGTTATCTCTGGAGCATCCCCTAAGTCTATATACATGTTTAACTCTTAACTTCTAACTACTCTCTATTTGGGGGTGCAAATCAGAATCCACATCAATCCACCGGCTCCAGCTCCCACCTTACAGCCGTTGAGACCCAAAGCACCGGGCAAGGAGGCCACTGAAACGGCATCCACCTGCGGTTGCGTTTGGAATCGCCAAATCACCAACCTGTTGGTTGACAAATTGGTTGATCAGATTCTTGTGACTGATTTTGGATGCTTATATAAATTAAATCACGATTAAATTCAGTTTTTTAGCCATATTTTGACTGAGCCCTCCACATGTAAAAGGGGGGTACCCCCAAATCATCCCAAAATTAGACCATTCTAGTATTAAAACCTATGGTTGTGGGGATCCTCCATTTTGAGAAACTCCACCTCTGCGTCGGTGGCGCCCACATAGAGCACCGTGTGTCCGGCTGCCTTCAAAAAAAAGGGGTTCAACGAGGTTTACCCTCTGGTAAAATAGGATAGCTATGGCAAGTCTAATAGGTAAATCATCGAACTAACTAGAACTTTTCATAGCTTTTACATCTACAAACCACCAAAGGGTAGCTGATGATTGGTCCCATCAAGATCTCAATTTAGTTCAGGGATTTCCCAGCGGCCGGCCATGTTTGACTACCAATAGGTCATTCCATGAATCATCATTAATCACCATTGACTATGATGAACCACTAATCCCATCCCCCTAATTTGATATTGAGCACACCCCATTGTATGGTCCGCCAAACATGTTTTCCAATCCCCCAATTAACTATACAAAATCATGTTTTTTTTTGGGAGGTGTTTCTTGATTATGCAGCCAAAAATGGAGATCAAACCAACCAGGAGATGGGGATGACTTCAACGGCGTCAACGGCGAACAAAAAGCGCGTTATAATTCAGATCCAGGATGCACCGACCCCAGCAAAAAAGGAAGAACTCCCTGCCCTATAGTAAACATTAGTAAACCACATGTCCCTTCACAATCGATGGCTTGTTGATCTCAATTCAACAACCCGGATGCACAATCGGAGCGCACATGGTGCTGCAATTCTTGCTGGTTGGTGGTTTAAACCAAATAGGGGCACCTGATTCAAACCATCAACCAAATTGTTGCCTATATCCCCATTTGTCACCAGTTTTCCTAGGTAAATCTCAATTTCTAATCATGATTCACATGTTTCTTCCAACTTAAATCTTAATGCATTTATCATGTTTCACAATATTCTTCCTGAGGAAATCTCCATGTCTTACGGCTTTAGCACCAGACCCCCACTCCGTTGCCTGCATTTCTTCCACCGAAGAGGCGGCTTTCGTCAAAGGCAGCTCAGCCACAATCAAGGGCGCTTCGCGCGGTGTGACTGGTACACGGGGGCGACAGGCGCGTTCCAAAGGATTGCTTTATTTCGTTTGGACACATCTGCAAAAACAATGGAAAATCACATGGAAAACTTGGAACAAGTGTTGAATCATCGAAAATCAAATGGAAAACTGGGAGCACATGTTAAATAATCGAACATCAAATGGAAAGTCTGGAAAATGATCGAACATTTACATGGAAATTCTGAAAAACTGTCTCGAGCATCGAATCGGTTGATTTGGATTTTGGCTAGGGACATCGACTTAAAATCATAGTGGCGTTTCTTCTTCTTGTGAGGAGATGACATACTTGCACATCATGTCATTTGCCCCTCTCGTTTCTAGTTTCATAGCATGGGTTTTTGCCTGGTCGGCTGACAGATGATCACAAATCAGGTCCATCCATGCACTTAGTTTTCAGAATGACAGCTGCCATCAGCTGCACCCCAGAAATGCTGGAAAAAATGCCTTTCATTCGATGTACCCACATGTCTAATTTCTTCAGGAATAAAATCCATGTTTTGAAACAACAATTCAGACAAGAACCTCTGTCAAACCGTGTCCAATGGCAGGGCCACCCTACTGCTGACAAGTGGTATATCCATGTGAAGTGGAGACGACTTGGCAGTTCCCTCGTGTCACTTTTTCTCGGGCAATGCAAGCCTGATGATTTTCCCTCACAACTCCAGTAGCACCTTACTCTCCTTGGATTTACTGTTGCAGTGGCCATAAAAAAATAAACAAATCCCACTAGAGTCCACATTTTCGCTGGATGTCCCATGGGGATCTAGAGGGAAAGTCGATTCATATTGTCCATCTCAGCAGACCTGCGACTTTACTTATATACTTGGTGGCTCATCCCACGTAGTAACTATATAATTGTTATAACCAGGGATATGTCCTACTAAGTGGGATGAATCACTGAAAAAATTGGCGATCAGATTTCCCAAGGCTCTTAATTTGCCCAGAGGGACCAACAAAACCCCTGCCTCGCTGGCGTTTCCAATCAATCGCCTCGGCTGCCGCCTCGGTGAAGTGTCATATACAATCATACTTACAACTATAGTCAGTTATGTGAGACCACCACGAATTCACTAATTTGAATTAAGGCCATTTGGGGATGATTCCCTATACTAACCATATATTCCAGTGAGGTCACAGTGAGGTCGTTATAATTTACCCAGATACATGTATAGTCATTTATGTCCAAGTTTCCGATGTTTCTATTTTGGGGCTGCTATGATTTCCCATATTACACCGATGCCATGTCTGCCGACAGATACCATTCATAGCCATGGATCACCATTTGTCACCATTGCAGAATATTCATTATATGAACCAGCAACCCCATCACCCTAAACCTTGAACACTCCCATTGTATGGTCCGATATGTGTTCCAATCTGTACTAAACCATGATTTCTGATGATTTCCGGGGGTGTTAAATACGAACGAGGGATGAGCTTATCCTACTAAAGTGAAGGTTATTGCTCAAGATTGCGGATAAAAATGCAGATACAAACCGATATACCGATACACCAAGGTTCTCAGTGTCACGAGCATTAATAACCATTCATCACCATTGACCATTCATCCCTTCCCCCTCATATCAAACACCCCAATGGGACCATACACTGGGTGTGTTTGATATTAGGTGGGATCTGTAGCCCCAGAAAAGATAGAATCTGGTAATATCTAGTGCAATCCCATCCAATCCATCTATAGACAAAATATCCCTAGCTATTACATATACTAACATACATACTAACCATTCTTTTGACCATAACGGCTAGCTGCTTCTGTGCTTTCCCAAGCGGCCACGCGGAAATCCTCCCCGAAGTTGCTCCGAGCCAACTCCGAGGCCTCGTTTCTGCGCCCTTTCCGAATCAGAACTGGGCATCTGGAGGATGATTTTTCCGATTTTGGAGTTTGGGATTTTTTGGGGGTTCCATCCTTACATTCTTTGGATTTGCTTAAGCAACCCCCAAAACAATAAGCCAACGATTCCCTATTGATTCCCTGAGTATATAGTGGATTTTCCACTGGAAAATGAAACATATAAAAACCAATCGAAACCGGATTTGACCATGATTTAACCATGATTTAACCATGCCAACTTGGGACGTTCTTGGATTGAACATGATTGAACCTGAAGCAATGGAACTTGGGATTCTATCATCGAATCCCTGGATTGAAATGACCTACTCGTAAATCCAGCAGCTATTAGCCTGTAGTTGCTATATGTTGCAAGGAAATGATTCAGCTACCAAAAACGCTGGATTTTTCCATGGTAAATTGGGATCATCCTCCTCGGTAGGGCCTGGTTGGGAATGGCAGGGATCAAGGCAACGCAAATGCAGCCACCGACCAGAAACTGGTTTACAAACCCATCCAATTGTAGATATACCCACCATAAATCATCATAAATCCCAGCCTAGTTGTAAAACAACTTGCCAATTCATTTTGAGGGCCCGTTCTTCTAGTAACTGCCAATCTTGAAACGTTATACGTGTACCCTTTCAAATTTGATTCGGACCAACTTAGAATTGAAACACTGATAAGTTGCTTCATCTGGGTGAAAGTTAGAAATCAACAATCTTTACTTTCTTCAGGCCGCCGCACTTCACCATCCCCCAACTGTTAATTACCCTCCGGCAATCAAACATGGCAATTGACAATCCACCATTTAGTTCGATGATTTTCCCAGCTAGAAACCTCCATCTATAAGGGATTTCCCATTGCCACATTTGATTGCCAAAGGATAACTACTACAATCGAATCGTCCCGTAAATCCAGTGTGAAAACTGTGATGAACACCCTCAGGAAAACCATTCATCACCATTAATCACCATCATTACCCTCTGGTAAACTAACATAACTATGGAAAATCACCATTTTTAATAGGTAAATCATCTATAAATGGTCCATGTTCAATAGCAAACTGTTAGTTTACCAGAGGGTAACCATCATTAATCACCATTGATCATTGCTTTCGATGACCGACACGTCTTTGCCCTGCCCCAGGTTCACCTCTGAGGATGACAGCTCAGTGAAGAAGACCTGGTGCCAGCGCCAGACGTTCGTTGGAAGGTCCGCAGATCCGGGAGAAAGGTCTGGTCGGATCAGAAAATGTTGTTTGGACTACTTGGGTGGCGAATTACTCCACCCAGCTGCTGTAGCTTTTAAAATCCCACTATTAAAATAACGACAGGGATATAGCTGCTTACAGTATAGTAGGTGGGATGAGCCAACAAGTAGTCATTGTCATTTTTTGGTTGGGGGAGTCGAGCATGGACAATAAAACCTGCATGGGATCCAGGCAATGCGAATGGTGATCCTCCGGGCATCCTTGGGCTTTGCCCAAGACTTCACACAACAAGGCCCCGAACCACTGGCTCCCATTGCTGTCAATGACAACTTAGCACGCTTCAATGACCCATTTGGATGCCTTTTGGTCTATCTGGAAAAAGGGTACCCCCAAAGAAAATGGTCAAACAAATTATGGTTAATATTGGTTAATCCTTATTTTCCCCTATACAGTAACACAGTAAGCCCATTTGGGGGGTAGGCCCCATTGTCAGACATCCATTGGATCCCGTTCATGACGCAAGCAAGCTGCGCAGGATATGCCACCTTGATTGCCGTGAAGAGGTTAGGTCATGCAGTGGCCCTTTTGCTGGGCAAATCCCACCAAATTCGACCCTTCAACCTACCCTTCACCAAGGTTAAATCAGAAATTTTGGCAAAACTCTGCTGAAGTTGCTGAAGTCATCATTCTCAGACCGAAAAATCAAGTATTTAAGAACCACCGGTTCTCCCCCACAATTGCGGACAAGGCTATATATATATATTTATTTAGCTTTCAACCACAACAGAAAGTGGCTAAAAGCCGTTTGACATTGCAAATGTCTGTATGTGGTTCCCACGCCTTATTCAAAGTCATCATGATTTGCTTGCAACAAAAACAACATAGAGGAATTTCATATTCATAGACCATAAACATATCGTAATCAACTTGGGAGAGCGTCCATTCTCTGAGTGATGTTGAATTGTAAATGTAGAACCCTATAGCAATTTAGCATAGTTGTGGAAAATGTCTCATTTAGACTTAGAGCTGATTTACTATTGAAGATGGTGACTTTCTACAGCTATGTAAAAAAATGCCAGAGGGTAGTTGATCATATTGTATCTTGATCATCCTTTACTGCGAGGTCGGCAGCGAGGTAGCCACACCTTCCCGGGGGGAAAGTGTTGAATTGCAACACAACTTGCAGGGAAAAACTGCGAATTCTGGCTGGTCACATCCCCCATTCCTCGTGGGTTAAATCAGTGAAGGTCCAAGACCGGTTGGTAACTACTGTCATGTTTTGGCGCATAAATCTCCAATGTTGTCGGGGGGTGTTGAGCGTGTATATTGACGTTCGTATGCATTCTCTCAATGAATCAACTTACAAGAAAACCTTCAGGAAACGGTTTTCGTACCCCAAAAGACCGTGATTTCCTGCCTTTTTCCCAGTGACCCATCTAAGTCCGGGTGCTCTTCTCCAGTGCACCAATGCTATGTGCCGCCAGCGCCAGCTGCTTCTGGTCGCTTGGGAGCTGCATGGCTACACCTCAAAGGTGTTGGAGGAGATGGAGCGAGGTATGGGATACAACCCATGTAAGTCAAAAAAAACATATTTCTAGGGAAAGAAATCCATGTTTTGCACATACAATTGGTGATATATGTGATATAACTTCCTACATACTTGGATGTGCATCCCAGCAATTAAGTGGTCTAGAACTCATATATGAAGCATGACTGGGGCATGTGGTCATTCTAAATTCTACCCGCTTACTGCTTAGGATGCACCCCCAAGTACGGCCGATATCATCCCATAGGTTCAAAGGAATGGTCAAGTCATCCACTTGTTTTTTGTCAGTTGCAAGGCCAAAAGCGGATCAATTCCTGGAGGGTGATGCTTTGGCAAATAGTTTGGAGGTAGGTGGGCGTGATTTGTTTGGGAACCTGGGCTAAGTTCAACTCCCAGGACATCATTCATGTATATATTATATTATCTCACTCCGGACATGCTTACATATGTACGAACACTTGTGAGACAAGTGTAGAGAGATTTCTGCGAGCGTTCATGAATGCGCTGCCACTCTGACGCAAACAAGTGACAGTTGCACGCTGCAAGTTTCAGCGCAATGTTTGGATGAGATATAAAGATCGATCCGTCCTGTCAAGGCCGCCAGGCCCACCATGCTTTGCAACAGCCTACTGCGGGGACTATCTCATACTATCGTCTCTATCCCCTAGCGGTCGCCCTCCCAAAATCGGCAATTTAACCACACTTTCAGAGAAACAAAGCATGTTAACCGCGAGTAAGTGATTTGCTCGGGGGTTTAAGTTATGACTTTTGTCTGAAAGTAGGGAACCATCCAAACTGATGGTTTGTCATGTTCATCATGTTCCCATGTAGAACGCTATTCCAGGGCATCCCCCATGTTTAGAGTCCTTGTACATGCCACTCATGACCCACCGCAGCGACCACTCTTTCAGAGTCTCCATGGCGTCGCTACCCGGAGCGATGCGAAAAACGAAGCGGTCGGTAGTCAGGGCAGATCTGATGATTTCTGGCTGCTGTTTTTTTCAATTTCATGATGTTCTGCCGTGTTTTTGTTCCACATTTGCATGATGAATTGTCTGCTGTTTTTACCCACCTGACCTATCATCATCTTTCAGGTCATCCACCTTGATTGAAGGCCAGCCCAAATGATATAGGTAGACTCAGCTAGACCGATCTAAGAGGTGGCCATCTTTCGACTCATCTGATGGGATGATAGCCACAGCTGGCAGCCAAGTTGTTGGATCATCCGCGAAGTTTGCACGCGCATGTGGTATCATATCTTTTCTGATTTTTTTCTGCATATGTTAGCCTATAATAATCCTCCAATAGCTTTATTTACATAGAATGTAATTTTTATATGGATAGAATACATACACATATATTATATATATTATAGATCTTGATTGTATTATGATGTATTATGTACATACATCGTTTGCTGGTGGAAGGGCGTCGTTCAAATTACATATTAGTGGTGGGGGTTGCCCAATCAACTGCACCAAAGTCAGCCCGAGAAAGGGAGTGAACTGAGGGGATCAAATTTTAGATGAGTTTATCTGGAAAAAAACAGGGAAAAAACACATGCACTGGCTAGCTAATGTTAGCTATAATTTTCCCTATTCACGTTGCCATTTGGAGGGCATATCTCGTTTTTCAGACACACACTTCCTCTTTGAAGAAATCGGTGGTTTTGTAGTTGCTATGTATGCCTCTCTTGCTATCGCATCTGCACCTCCCTCGGCTTGTTGCTGCAATTGTGGACCTTATGTGACTTGTGTGATTGGTGGCTTCAGCCCATCCAAACACATTAGCCATAGTCCTTCAAAATCAGCATTCCAAACATGGTTGCACATCAAAAAAACACATGCAAAAATAAATGAATATTTAATATTTAATTTCAAATAATCAGATAACTATAGACAAATGAATAAGTACATGAATATGCGAAGCCACCAGCCAGCTAATCATGCTGCCTCCAGCAGCATATTCTGCACCACACCCCTGACAGCACAGCAGCTCCCCAGAGCCTTCTCTGGACTGAAGTTCATCTGTGACGCCTGGGCATGGATGACCCTATCCTCGAAGCTGGCATCGACTGCGAATCGCACCTTTCAGTCTGAAGAAACAACTTCAAGTAAGGGACCCAAATCTTTTAACTTCACTTGGATCAATTCCACTACTCCACCCGCAACATCACCTCCGGCGCCATAAACACTTGATCCCTGAAAGATGATGTTCTTCCATTTTTTGTCGCAAATTGCAGTCGAAAATTCCCTGGGAGAGACTCTTTGGCACGCCTGTTCCACTTCAGCGCGGACCAACGCATGGGCAGCAACCTCCGCAACATCTTGGGCCTCAGCAAAGGGGCCCCGTGACGGTCACACCTGGAGAAATCGAGAAATCCCCAGTTCCATCCATTATTATAGCACCGTTATCAATATCAATGGATTGGTTAATGGGAAAATTCACAGGAAACCCCTATATTTTATGGGAGAATCCATGGTTTCCTGTAAATTTTCCCATTAACCAATCCAATGAAATAAGAATATCTCATGTTTCCCTGTATGCTATGGTTGCATTGTTGTCTGCCATTTTGTCAAAACAGGTACTGAGACGAAAACAAAAATGGATGTCATCTGGTTGAAAGAGTGAAATCAGATGTCAACAGGTAAAGCAACTCTTGGGTATCTCTGTCAGATTGCTTCCCCGTAGGCTACGTACTCTGATTGGTGAACCCCACCCTGAAGAATTACCATCTATATTGAGATCATCATGAAAGGGATGGAAATCAACGACCAGCAATCAAACCTGGAAATGGGAGCACACTTGAATGAAGTTAAAGTCATTGAGAGATATTGAGAGATAATTTTGCCATTGAGAATCTTCATCTGCCTTGCTACGTTTGAATGAGAGGATATATAATATAAATATATATATATATATATATTAAAATCAATATGTAATGGTACCCTTAAAAAGTTGACACTGAAAGCTGGAGTTTCCAAGGGTGAAGTGACTAAAGTTTCTTTACGAGTGGTTGTGGCTGTTCATGGGTTCCATCTTGATTTTAGGATATTTTAGGGCTAACCTGTTGGCCATGGGTTGGGCGACACAAAGTCAGTAAGTCTCAGGACCTGCCAGTTCAACTTTGACAGTTGCAGTTGGGGCCGGGTGCAGCCCATCCTTCGATTTCATATGGGCCAATCTGATGTCTGGTTGCGACAGTTACCACGTGGAATGGATGCATTCGGGGCTTCATGGGGCTTCAGGGTAGCAAAAAAAAAGATGGAACTAATAATGTGGCAAACCCAAGGATAACCATCCCCAGGTGGTACACATCGTCCTAAATGGTAGCTTGGGTGTACCACATTCCTTCCGGTGGTTTTTCCTCACAGACAGCGTAGCTAACCGGCAAGCGTGGGCTTTGCACACTGCCAGCACGCACTGTCCAAAAATCAGCGGCTGAAGTGAGACGTCTGCCAAGGTGCAACATGCAAGCCGCGAAGCAGGTGGGAAACCAACCCAAACACAACGTATTTCTAATACATCTTAGGTACGAATGGAGGTTTCCTAAAATAGGGGTATTATAAACCATCCATTTTTGGATACCCCCATTTTAGGAAACCCTCGAATGAATTCCACTCATTCAAGCCACCAAGCCGGCATTGGGCTTGGCGGGTCGACAGCCCAAGATCAAATCAGGTGTGGCTTACAGTTGAATTTTCCACCTCAGTCATATTTTAGTCTACAAGTCCCCCTTTCAAGGGGCTGAAGGTTTTTTTTCGTGCGATCAGCTCCCACCTCGATCTATACCTCAATGTGTTGTCTAGCGCATGCGTTGGAGTTGGGCAGCATGGTAGGTGGCGCCCGTCATTCAACATGGGGATACAACCAATGGATACAACCACTCACACAAGTACACACCGACACATGTATCTTATGTAGCATCTAATCTATCATTCTCTATCTATCCATTTATCTAATCGAATCTAATCTTTTGCAGTAGATTTGTACAGATACAAGAATATATATATATATATATGCACATATATTGTATATGATTATACATACGTGTGCGTATCATGTTGCATATCTCTATAGATGTGACATGAATATTTAGCCATATTCATTGCGTTTAGATGTATATACATGCAGACAGGTGGGGAGCACGAAACACTGAGGACGGAAACCTTAGTGGAAACATTTCGCGAAGATAAGACACTTGGATTTGGGAGGATCTTTCGAGGGAAAAGCAAGCAAAACTGGGGAAGCAAGCCAGAGCTTTTTTCGAGATCCTTTCCTGACCAACCTGACCAACACCAAATCATACCGCCAAAGGCACCACATGTGCACAGCCCTTCTGCTGCGTTTGGCAACAGAAATCGATTTTGCTGTTGGACCAGCCCACTTGCCAGTTCTCAAAGCCAGCGTCGCAGTCATACCTTAGCTCCAGTCACGGGCGAGCTACGCATCATTTTGGAAACCCTGAGCCCGCTCTTCGGAGTGTAACGGTGATTTAACCCATTCAAAATCTATGCTTGTTGACCCATTCCATATTGATTGGAGAAATGATTGGTGATTTCACCCATCTCCTTCATTTTACTTGAGAAACGACTGGGGAAATCTCTCCATGTTGCAAAACCGCCCAAGCAGCTTACAATGGGACAGCATTGATACCCCTTCCGACTCAAACAACGAATTTGCGGGATATATACAAATAGACGAAAGTAGATACAGGAAACAAATGTATCATAATAGATGCTAATAGATGCAATATGATGCAATTACAGTACATGTGTCATCCCTCAGCCATTCCTAGATACCCTGCAAAGAATAGCAGGCTACTAAATATCCATCCATATTAGAGCAGAACACTGCAGTAAAACAATACTCATCCAAGGTTGACATGGTTTTCACACATTTGTGGAGAAAGAAAGCATTCACCTCCTTAGTGCGCAGGAGAGGTTTGACATTGATAATAACCACACTATACGAGTTATACGTGCACAATCTATATATACTGACCGTAAGACACTGTGTATATATCCGCGGTTAAACGTGTAAAAAAACACATAATCACCATTAGGATGGTCCTCCAAGATCCAAATAGTCCCAGGAAACTCTATGGACCGCGCTGCTCGTTGTGGTTGCTAGTCTCAGAGCATGCGCGGCCATTGTGGAAGCAGCACCACACTTTCTTGCCCTGCGGTCATCTTGTTGCAGGGAATAGTGGGATGTGACTTACATGTGTGTCTGGAAACGGGGCCGGTCGTACCTCAAAATGACTCTTTAACAGGAAAAGTATGGGAAAATAAAAATGACAATAAAGCAAGGGAAATTACAGCTACGGGTGCCTCATTCTCAGACAAACCAGAAACCCATATGCAGTTGCAACTTGCAACCGGATTGACTTGCAAAAGATGATTCAAACTGTTCAGATCATGGTGGAACTACCATCACAGTAACCACTCTGGCATCAGACATTTCGGACAAGCGCCTCAGACCATCCGTGAAGCCAGTTATTGTATCCTGCATCGCAGTCATATGTGGCAGATGGTGAAGTAGGACAGCCCACAGAAGCATGATAACCTGGGACAAGGGTGGGACAGGGCCTGGGCCCCGGTGAGCTTCGACCTTCCTGATTCATCAAACATCCCAAGTCCCTGGTGAGGTTTCAACACGCGAAGTCGCACTGAAACTTTGAAATGAAAAGATCTGTATTCCAACATGGCACTGGCCCCTATGTTGATGTCCATCTAAAGATGATTTCTCGGGGTCGACTTGGTGGTTGGCCATTGCCATGTTTGCTGACCACAAGCTACCCGAACGAACCCTGAGCTGGAGATGACTTTTCTATCCGCCAAGTCCGCCAAGCGACAACACCACTCTCTCTTCTCCTGAGCCCAGGTGTCGGAATCCTCATAGCCCGCAGCGCAGTCCTTGAGGTACGCGGCGCACATATGTTGGTGTATGAGCCCAAAATTGCCTCCAAATAGCTGAATCCATTTTGGAGCAAAGTCTGGGTAAACATTCTGGAATGAAACCTCTGAAATTCAAGAAATCTGAGGCCTAGATCTTTTTGGCACTTGTGCATGTGGCTTGGGCAACCAATGGGCATGTCGAAGGTAAGCTGATTGAAAACCAGGAGAAAGCACTGTCATGAGCGGACTGAGAAACATGGAACAAGTTCTATCAGAGACAGAACACGAAACAAACTTCAGAAACTTTTTCTGAAGATACTTCTGTTGGTAAAACATGTAGAGGAAAAAGCTACAGCACCAAAACAGTGAAAATGTTTGGACAGCCTTTGGGCCGCAACTTGTTCCCACAGCATGGAAGCACATCAAAGGGAACCCCCCAACCAAGCCAGGTTAGTCATCAGCGTTCCTAACCGTTGCCCCTGGATTCCCTGGATCCCCCCTGGATCAAGGCACAAAAGTGCTTTGAACCTGGCGTTCGACCGCAGTTGAACCAGGACTAGGAACCAGTGACTTGTGGGATCATGACAAATATCCTCTGGTAAACCAACATAACTATGGAAAATCACAATTTTTTTATGGGAAAATCCACTACAAATGGCCATTTTCAATAGCTACGTTAGTTTACCAGAGGGTAGGAAGTAAAATGCAAACAATCTACTGGAAAACTTACTTGTGCTTAGTAGGGAATGGGGGAATGGGATGATTATTAATTAATGGTTATTATAGGTCATTCCCCCATTCCCTACGTTTAGCACCAGTAAGAAAATGTTGGAAACATGATGGAAACATGTTGAAACCAAGAGCCAGCACTAGTGGCTGCAGCTCCAAACACCTTCTGAAAGCGGATCTTGGGACTTGATCTTGGGGGTTCAAACACCCTGTGAGAAGATATTTGAGCAATGGCTCGCACACATGTCGAAATCTCCATGTGGAAATTTGGAACATCTGCAAACGATGGATTGTCCATTGCCATAGTTGATGAACAAAGGTCTAACATACTGGTACTGGTAAAGGCAGGGGTTTGCTAGTGAAACATTTGCAAACTTTCATGGTTCATTGGGACGACAACGTGGGCGTTCTTCGGATCACAAAGCATCGACACCATGCCTTTTTCCAATGTCCCTACCAAAAATGAGAAGCCAACGTTTGGGTGTGAGTCAAGTCATGTTGCTACAAGGCAAGCACAGTCTCCAAAACTAACACTATTATACAAACATTTTTTTGCGCAAACATTGATCTCCGAAATTGGTAGTCCAGTAAGTTCAGGAACCTCCCACACTAGACATGGCAAAGAATGAATACAATATGACTATGGCGGCGGGCCATTCACAGCACAATGAAAATCCACTCTGTTCCCAGTAAGTTCACACTTTCCAATACCTGTTGCGGCCAACCATTTCCGATGAATACCCAACGGGTGGCTCAGAAACCGACTACGTTGGATGCCAGGACATTCCAACCCCCTTCCCGCCAGGAACGGGGTCTACCATGTCTATCACTTGGGCCAACCCTTCAGCCTCTGATTCCTTGGCCCGAAATTCGAGAAACCATCACCATGGACCCTCAGGCATCCCCACCTGTCCACCCGCAGGGCAGCCGCGCTCATGATGGAGGCAACACCAGAGCTTCTTCCTCAGATTCCAGGAAAAATTCCCGCATGGAACCGTAAAGCCTTTACAAAAAGAAGAAATACATCTTCGATCTATTTGAGCAACGTCCCAAATTGTCTCTTCGCCGTTCTGAAGTGGAGTTACCTTCCCAATTGAACGTGCCCTGACGCTGTTTCCAGCACGTTCAATGGATAAGAACCCCCAGGATCTCCTTTTTTGGGCCTGGTTTCAGGAATCTGCTTCTGAAGTGTCAGTAAAAGCTGGATGCCCATTTCCAGGCTTGTCTTTCCAGTTGCAGGATCTTCCAGCACCAATTTTGCTCAGGACATGTTGTGGTGCAATAAATTAATTAATAGAACACCATACTAAGAGAAATGGAAAGCATCATTGGGTCATTGTTGGGGATTCAAAACTGCTCGGCTAGTTGATATGATATCAGAACTATAATTTTTATATGTTGGAAATGTTCATTTGACCATGTTGGGGGAGCACTTTTTTTGGTCCAAGTTGTCTTGTCTGCTTCACCTCGTGCCAAGTGTCCGATACGACCAGCGCTCTGTCCTAATTGGAGCGACGGTGGCGAATTGGAATGGCTGTCCCAGGGTTACCCCATTTCAATTGAACATATCTGACTTTTTGGATAAGCTAACGATATGCCAACAATATCCCAAACTGGAACTAAGCTATTGTGGTAGATTGTTGGGATGATTCCCTTTCGCATCATGTGCCCAGCTGAATTATGGATCCCATGCAAGGTTTGCATGTGAGCGATTGTGCCATCTACGGCACGTCTGAGTCTGGCTAGTTGCCCGCAAAAGAAAACTGTCCTTAGTTTCCTTTAGGGCTTGGGGTTGGGTTTGGTCCTGTTTAGTCCATTGCTGGGGTCTTACCCTGGTTCCAAATTCAAATCGCAACCCCACGGCATACCGCAAGCCCCGTGCCGCCGATGCAGGTCAGGAACCAGCTGTGGTAATCTTCATTGCAGTTAAAGGCTGGGGTGGTCAGAGCAGCCTTGCAAGCAATGCCATGCTTCTCGCAGCAGAAGTTCTGCTTACCTTGGTTCAAGGTGCCAATCCCCAAGTGACATCGCCACTATTTCAAGCCAAGAGGCTGATGGTCCAATCGCGTTGCCTCAGTGGCATATGGTCAGCCCAAGAGTGAACCATCACAATTTCACCATTTTTAGGGGCGACATGGAGTTTATCATTAGGCAGTGGGCTTACGGCAAACCATGAACCATGTTGCCAAGTATAGAAATTCAATGAAATTCACATGGGTCGCTGAAAAGCATTGCAGTTGAATCGTTTTCATTTTGAACAAGGGCTCAGGAGGTTTCATCAATTTTAGTCATCTTTTCCGAACATGATCTTGGCTGCAAGTACCTCCTGTGCCAAGAATCCAAGCACTGGAGACCTAAAACATTTAGAAATAACTGCGGTCCTGTATGTCAAAGCCACATCTCCGGTCGAATTCCTTTCACGTCAAGAATCCAATTGAGAACGTCAGTGAAGCAATCGTCATCCGCAGTTTTTGGAGCTAACATGGTCCCAGGAGTTCCGGGTACCTCAGCTGTGACCAGTGGCTGCCATGGATGTTGCAACCTCCATGGCTGCCATGGTCAACATCATTTTCCACACACAAGTGTCAAAAAATGAGGGTCACTATTCACCAGCTCGTAACAAACACTATCCGCCAATAACAGGCCCATGTTCGCAGGACATTGTCACACATCGCATCCAGCTGGCTGTCCTGGTTAAGCAGGGAAGCCCTTGGGCATATCAACGGTTGACACCAGAAACTATGTGTCATGACCTTCATGACCCTGGTATGAGGGGTTGATGAAACCAACCAATGGCAACCTTAGATTCCCGGTAAAAAAACATGATTAATTCACAGGTTTTTTTTACCTCCATAGAGATGGGAAGCCTATCATTTTGCCATTTTTCTCGGCAGTCGCCAAGTCACCTACGAACACCTAACGATTGACCCACCACCCACCATCGCTGCGGCGACCCTACGCAGCCCAGGCACTCCCCCCAGAACAGGGGCGCGCGCCGGAGCTTCCGTGGATGCTGGGCAGCCCAGAGCGTAGTGCTTGCAACACCAAGCCCTTGGGACTGGCCACTGGGGCATTTGGGGGAATGGATTCCCCCGCCCGGGAGGATTACAAAGTGTGGTACATCCAAATGATGAAGAACGGCATGAAATTCCCCAAGTCACACAATGTTGCGAGCTGGTGGGATTATAGACTTATGTTAAACCATACAAGAAACCAACACAGGGAAAAATGCAAGCTTACCATGACGTACCATGAGGGGTGCCCAATTTTGATCCCAAGCCATCATGGTCCCTGAACCACTGGAAATTCCAGTTGTCTTGGTTGTGGCATGTTATGACATGTTATGGCCACTACATTGCCGCTATGTATTGATGGGCTCGAAATCGAAGGTGGACTTCAAGAGCATCATCTTCCAAGACCGGTTGGCAGTTCCAATACGGGGCATCATCGGTGTACGGATCGCTTTGAGGGAGGGTATCCACGCTGGGTTTGATCACCCAAGTTCGGCGCGTGACATCTTCTGCCCACTTACCAACTTGGGATTCCAAGAAAGATTAAACTCTGTCATTACCGGAAGCCTCATGGCCTTTTGGCCTTATGTTTTTCTTTGAATGTTGTTTCATGGATGCGTTTTGAAACCTGTTAAAGGGTCTCTCAGAACCAAAAATAGGCAACATAACCCCGGTCAATGATACCCAGCATGCTTTAGTACTCATTTTATAGAGAAGTAACCCCCTTATAACCAGGGTTTTATATAAAATGACCCTACCATACATATGGGACCAAAAATGGCCTAAATCGGTCTACCACAAGCAGTGGACTATATAATGGAATCCCAAGCTTCATTGGGTTTGATTTTGTATAAAACTGTATTAACGGACCTCCGCAACATGGTAACATGACAAAACAAGAACAAAATTCTTGACGAACTGGCCGGGAGGGTCTTGCCAAATCAGGTCCAACGGTGGGATGCATCCACTAGGGTAACAAGGAAAAACGTGTGCATTGAGCAGTTGGTCCTCATTGATCCGCAGCCAAGCTTCATTTTGGTGTGGGACCACAGGTGTTCCGGCTGGTGGTTGCAGTCATACCTGGACAGATCCCTGCCCTTCCCGCAGGTTTCAAATCAGTGACCTAAGGGAGTGACCAAATGACAACATATTGTGACTCTTGCCTCCTTGCAAAACGGGATTAAGAAAACCAAATGATATGAAAAGTCTGGCTGATCAAAAGGAGATCATCCCCGGTCCTAACCCTATAGATCCAGAAACCAAATCCCGACTTTTGTATTGGATCTATTCATTTCTTGAGGTCCGATAACAGGGGAGGACATCTTGCAGAAAGGTACGGAACGATAATCTGCCGCGTGTCATCCTGCGCCTTTGACACGGCACGGTGGCTGGCCACAAATCCCGAACAAACTGCGTGTCCGTGGCTGCTTGGATTTTTGTTGACCCATTTCAAAAACATCACATGTATAGGCGGATGCATTCCAAACGTCTTACAGTATCTTACAGTAAACAATGTGTAAGTAAATCGGGATAATATGATATGGGATAATTATCCCCAGAAGGATTGAATAACTGGGTTTATATATCTGGACAATTGGGTACCCCGTGGTACCTCTAAATCCACTTTGCTGTATCACCGTTGTCCGTATTGAAATTGCTATTTTAGGGGCATGATGCGGCATGCCTAATTTTCAGACACACCCAAATGAAACTCTCTTGGAACCACCGCCCACTCTCTTTTGGGCAAATGCCTTGCCATGTTTAATAACCAGAAACACAGGCCACCATGTAATAAGGAAGATTTTAATGTGGGATCGAGAATAACAATAAGATATCGGAATATGAGAAATTTGGAAGTTTAACCGTCAAACCTTTTTAAGGGTTGCTAGGCCATAACTCTATAACATGCTATAACCCAACGGCTTTCAACTACAAAACAATGTCAGGCATTGTTTGATGTGCGAATTTATACTTGGAGTATGTCCATCCTGCTGCCGCTTCCACAAAACAAATGGAAAAGCTGCATCTTGGCTGCCTGGGAATGCTGGAACATCGCCATCATGATTGAAATGACAACCTGGTCGCATCACTAAGCAAGGGCAAGGTCCAGGTGACTGGTAGAGAAACAGAAGTGTTTTTTTTGGGGGGGGCAGGACCCCAAACAAACTTAGCTACTTAAAGGATCTTAAACGCTGAATGTTCCGTTGTGGTTTCTTTGCAATCCCACATCCAGTATTGATTAATGCTATGTCTACAACCTCGGGTCGCACATCAGATATTCACATGGTTAATCAATCCTAGCCACCAAATGTGCAACACACTCAAATATTCAGCTGAGGAGTTTAGAAAAAGCACAAGATATAAAACATTTCAAAACAATCAACCCCTTCAAATCAATTACCTTTCACCAAGATTTACACCCCCCATATTCAAGATGAAACCCCAAAAATTCGGGATCTGGGGGATGATTTTCCCATTGAGTAGGGCAATTTTTGGGGTGCCCTCTTACAACTTGGATTTGCTTAAGGGCCTCCAAAAAAAAAGCAAAAACATATTCCCTATAGATCCCACAAGTAATGGGTTTCTCATTGGGAACTTAGCCCAAAATCATCAACAACCTACAACTCCAGGTATATACCCAGGGCCAACAGACCCAGGTCAAGGAGCAAGCAGTCCAAGGAGAATGAGAAACAGCCGAATGTATTTCTGATATTTCCGTAGGAAGGTCTTCCACCACGGCTCCTCCTGCAGAACTTCGTTTAAAAACCATCGAAAACATCCAAGAACTGAATCCCAAGTAAAATGTATAAAGATTGTAAAGTCGTGATGCTACTCAGATGTGTCAAATGAGTTCAAATTGGCATGAATTCTGGCTGAATTCTCACAATTCACTGACCTAAAAATAGCTGAAACTTGAGGCCATTGAGAGATGATTCCCCGAATCCGATCTCCATCATTCCAGTAACGTCACAGTGAGGCTGTTACAATTCATCCAGATCAATACTAGCGATGTAATGGTATTCAAT
The DNA here is from genome assembly GCA_003297045.1 of Symbiodinium sp. clade C Y103. Classification (NCBI taxonomy): domain Eukaryota; class Dinophyceae; order Suessiales; family Symbiodiniaceae; genus Cladocopium; species Cladocopium sp. clade C. The sequence continues at coordinate 351,324 of BGPT01000058.1, forward strand.
TTCACTTAAAGTTGGTAAAACAAAAATAAACCATCCCCAATTTCACTATAAATAGGTGGTATGTTTAGCATTCCCAGTCATGGGTGGCTTATGGAATTGTTTGCCGACACTACTTTGTGTCTTTAGATGTCTTTAGATCAATAGTGATTTGAATTTTACTTATTTGCACTTAATCTTGATGGTATTGAATCACCACTACTCCGGTCACAGTGAGGTTGTGAGGTCTCCGCGTCCTGCTTGGCCTCGGGCAAGGGTTCAACCACCACACAGGCCGCCAGCGGGCTGCTGTGCACACTGTACCTTGACAGGATTCCACCATGATCTCGGCATAGATATTGACATCAAATGATTTTCCAAATGTTGGAAGCATAGATGAAAATTGATTGATTTAGGATATATATATATATATTCATTCACTCACTCACTCACTCACTCACTCACTCACTCACTCACTCACTCACTCACTCACTCACTCACTCACTCACTCACTCACTCACTCACTCACTCANTTTCATTTCATTTCATTTCATTTCATTTCATTTCATTTCATTTCATTTCATTTCATTTCATTTCATTTCATTTCATTTCATTTCATTCATTCATTCATTAATTCATTCATTCATATGCATTCATATGCATTCATATATATATATATATATGTACACATGCTTATAGACTATATAACATACTATATAGTTGCTAGTAAGTAGGTACCATGGTAACCATGGTACTTACAATCTTAAGCTTAAAAAATCAAGACCAGCATAGCCAATTCTGCTGATCCAGGGAATTCTCCCAACGAGTGATGAAACATGGGCAGGTTTGAAAGCAAAAGCCTGGCCCAAAACCAACACTTGGGACCACCAGCAGTCACAGAATCCACTGAAATCACAAACTCTGTTCGAACACCCGGAAAAAGCATGAAAAAGCTGCTATCTGTGCTAAGTGTAACCCCAGGCTTGAAACAAATGCGAAAAGAGCTGACCAATTGACAGTATCTCCCAGAAGTGTGATCCTGCATGGGAAATTTTGGTATTCATCTCAAAAAGACTTTAACCGGGTGACCGTGTGTTCAAAAAATATATGTCGACCATTGTGACCATTATAGACTTATGGAGATAGTTAAGAACCTACCCATACCCAACAAAATTCATCCACTCACCCCTGCATCCATCCCCTTTCTTCCCAGCTCCGTATCAAGGCACAACCAGGTGTAGTCGCTGCCAAATTCCGTGGGCCGATCTTTGAACTTGGCGCAGCAAAGGTAACCTGAAGCCACAGCAATGCACAGCGGTTTTTCGCTGCGGTCTATATACCAGAAACAACATTAACATTATCAACATCAAGAAACAAGGTATAAAACGACTTTGGCTATCCTTGGCACATGTTTATTTACACACTAATATGATATGTGTTCACTTGAACTATATGATTGTATCTCAATGTATGCTATCATCTGGTCTCCAAGGTTGCACACATTTGAATCCACCAATAAAGCCACTTTGACTTTCCATATCCATCTTAAATCCCTGGTAGATTCAACCTCCCCAGGCACCATCCGCCAGTCTCCAACATCTGTCAGGTCTAGGTCAAGGAGCTGCTACCACTTTTCAGGACCAAGCCCTCCTTGGTGGATTCCTCTTCAAAGGCGGAGGCCAGAGTCCTCTTTTTGGTCACCTGGCGACCCATGGGCAAACCCACGGGGTTCGGAATCCTAAAAGTGGCCAGCATCAACAAAGTCTGCCACTATGAAGGCCGGTCCAAAAGAGATGGAACAAGGACAAGGCACATAGACCCAGGTGGAGTTCTCATCTCTTCTGTCGTCCGTGAGATCCCTGGGCACAAGGCGCATGGCGAGATAGATAGCGGTGTATCCCAACTGCTGGGAACCCCATGCAAGCAAGGCACTGTATGCAAGACAGGTAGCCTCGGCAGAACAGAGGTGATGTGAGACTGCAACAGATGGAAGGATGGAGCACAAAGGTCCCGAGCACAGCCTCACTATTGATCCAGGTGTCGGTGCTCGTTCTTGGCCTTGCCCTCCACTAACTTCAGAAGGAAGCCTCCAGAGCCCCAGGATTCCTTCACGAAGCTCGCAATTTGTGGATGGTGCGGATTCTCGGTCACATACCTTGGCAGTATCATAAAAAGGCTGGAGTGTGGACCTGTTGTTTTGATGTTGGGGGACACCCCAAAAATCAGTTGCGGACATGGCGTATTTTCCTTTGGTAGGATGTTAGATAGGCCATCCCATGACTTGGTACTGCTTTACTATTGGGCTCCAGACGGTCCTTGGGAATTGGAGTTCATAAATCTTCCAAATTTGCGCCTCTCAGTGAAATCATGAGAAATCTGCCATGGTTTCTAGTTTTCAGTACATAGTGTGTATGAAAGAAATCCTCTAGCACCTTGGATGGTTGATGTTTTACCACCTATCAACTGGTGCAGGATTTCGCAACCATCCACGCCCAGATGCGCCCATGAAGAGTCAGCGTCGCGATAGGCCTGGAGCCAGGACACCATCTCCATGGTGAACTGTGGGAAAAGCTTATTTTACTAAAACCAATTTCCCCCACTCAAATCAGACTAACAATCACCATAACATGGCAGTAACATCACCGGAAGCGTTGGGACCCATCGCAGCAGTACCGATGGCCTGCGAAATGGCGATGTAACCCTGCTGGTAAGTGATTGCTCCAGTGAGCGACGTCCACAGGGTGTTGGGATCTCCTCCTTGGCGGGAAAAAAAAACGCCATCTTTACGCCTGGCGATTTCGTCTGAAAAAATCTGGACATAAACCTGCTGGAATTATGGAGGACCTACTACTTTGATCTACTTTGAAGAAATGAGGCTGGGTGACTGAAAATAGCTCTGCCAACCAACATGTGGAGAAAGCATCTTAAAGTTTCAGGGGACGGTTGACTTGATTTCATTGCAATATTGACCCGTCGAAGCCTGGCGCGAACCCCCTTGAATGGGGAGCTGCTACCTGGTGAAAATTAGCATGTTCACATGGACCTCCAGTGCTATACTGTAGCAATTTCTAGCCTTCAAAGGGAGTACCCTCCCACTTTCCAGCAGCCCACCGCACCCACGGCCGCTACCAAGATGCTGCTACCAGAGATTCGGAGTTTGCTGGGGGTTGCTGCATGCAAACTGCCACTACTTGCAGCCTGTGCGGACCCGTGACGCCGTGAGCGCCAACTTGGGAGAATGGGTCAATGCACTTTTGAAAGGCCTTGGGTGAGCACCCCCACAAATGGACATAATATGACAACATGTAAAAGGATGTGGAATTAAACTAGTAGGTTGGATGACAATACTTGTTCATATAGTGATTGGTAATTAATGTCAATTAATGTCTATGTCAATCTATTCAAAACGACTTCAAAAATGCCAGCAAATTATATTTTATATCTATTTAAGATTGTTGAGTGATTTGAATGCACCATCCCAAGTTATGATGATGAACAATTAAGAATATTCCACCAAATCATCGGAGCCCACACCAAATGCAGCCCAAGTACGTTGAGGCGAAATTTGTTATTCTCGCCAGCCACATTGACATTGGAGAGAATCACCGGAGCTCCGCTTTCGAACTTGCCATATGGGACACTCAGTCCCAAGTCCGGCGAGTGTTCCAACCTCGCATTTCAAAGCTCACCCCAACAGCTACCAATGGAGCTACCACTGCACCAAATGAAGGTGTATACCTATGACTCAGATGCACTTATATATTCTAGCCAGGTATCTAGATATCTTAGCTGTGTCCATTATTGGGTCAATGATATTAATGACCCTATTTTGATGATCAGATCATCGTATCTAGATATTTGATACCAATGACGTATAGATGATCATATTTGATCTAGATATTTAATATCCAGAAACCTACACAAGGAAAAGTTATCCGACTCCATCCCAGCCACATGATGCGGCCATCCGCATCGATCTTCCACATCACCGCGGGTGGCGCCACGCTGCCTGCCTTCCTAGTGGTGGCTGGGAGACTGTGGTGGAGTTGTTTTGAATCTGTTCATGTTGGGTACGTATGGGTCCGTCGTGGTCCCTTCTTACTATCCGAGAGATTCTATCATATATCTTTATGACTTACTGGGGATATTTAATGTTGAATGGCATTGTTGTTCCGTTTTAGTGCCACTAGGACGGAAAGGAAAGATTATATACGCATAATGTTCACTTGTGTTAAGTTACACTACTGCAAGTGGCTTACTGTAGTTTGCCACTTGCTATTTTAGCCACTTGCTATTCCTGTTACACTGTTATTGGCTGCATGCGCCCACTATCGCTTTCACAAGATCTTATAACTTGGACTAGTGGCCATGCAGGCCAACCACTTGGATTGGCTTAAGGAGCCCCAAGGAAGTAAAACGTATTCCCTATAGATTTCCCAAGTAGAGGATGTCACATTGGGAAAAAAGCATGAAAAAGCTCTTCAGCAAATCAAGGCAAGCTGGATAATGAATCATGCAATAAGGATTTCACACATCTTCATGATGTTCCGTGTGATATGTGTTATTTGATCCATTAACCTCTCCTAGAAAACAACCCTAAACCCAGCACTGAAGCCAGCAAATCACAAATTTGCAAACAGGGCACGCGACCACGATTCGGGTATGGCCGGTTCCAAGGTATCCTTCGACGGTCAAAACCATGTCCGGTTTGGCTGCCAGTGCAATGGTGCCATCGAGTTTTCTGATCCACTTGCAGAGACCCGATTGTTGCACCACCACCTTCCGGCAAGAATCCCAGAAGCGCAATGATGTTTGTCAACCTGTTCTGATTTGGGGATTCCATTGTATTGATTGTGCCGTTCTGATTAACACATTCCATCAACGATAACTTTCTATAACTTTCTATGTTCACTCAATCATCGCATAATCTGATTCCATGAAGGTCTCACTGGCTGACAGTGTTCAAATCTCCAAGCCCCAGCCCCATCAGCACCGATCACCACCTCAGGTGCGGAGAAAAGGCTGGGCTGCATTGTGAGGCCCCACTGCGGTGACCTGAAAGCGAGCCAAAGACAATTGAAGACACTCATGGGGGCGGTCCCAAGAATTGTGCAAGAAAGGGGGGGAATCCAACCATGCATATTGGGCTGTTTGCCAGAGTTTGCCACATGTTCCACCATTTAAGTGGCATTTTTGCTGTAAGTATACCTATTTTGTATCTACGTGTCCCATTCTTGGACAAACCCAAGAAATGGGCAAGGCGCTTGAAGCTACCCGGGTCCCTTTGATCGGCTTCTCTCCATCGACTTGTGCCAAAAGTAGTAAGTCTGGCAATTCATTGTGATTCTCAATGAGTAGGCTTTCGAGGAAAAATCATTTCAAATCATGGAAACCAGGATCCAAACCCCCTTTACAAAACCCAGTTGCTGGGCAAGTCGGATTTCGTCTCCATCCGCCGTGTCCTTGGATCACTGCGCTGACATGGGCGTCCAGCACATGATGGCGACTCAAAGGCGCCAATGAGAACATAACAAACAGAGAATGTAATGGACGTACCGATGATCTGATGTCATCAATTTGTCTGTGATGGTACATCTCCAATTTTTAAATTTCCGTCAGCAATTCACCTTCCAAGACACGGTTGGGATCTTTACCAAATTTCACTTTCCCTACCGTGGTTGGCACTTCACATTGACCTTGTGCTCCTCACAGCAAGTTGAGGCCCCCGCGTCTAGACCCCCAGTGTCCCACAAACCTGCGCCATGAGCAAATGACAGGGACATGGACCATGGACCCACCACCCATCCTGCCTGAAAGCCAATCCGAAACTCCTGCAGGGATGATCGAGATTCGGAACGCATTGAAGAGACATTCAACTGAAGCCGAAAAACAATGGCACCTACTCTCAGAAGAAACAAACACCGGCTTTTTGACTCACAAAAGAACGTTAATTGGAAAAATGTTGGAACACTGTGAACTAGAATAGTTTTCTGGAGCGATCTGGAGCAACAGCAATTGCTTGTGGGGCATGCGGCATGTGCCTAAACGTTCCGTCCAGTACTGCGAGGGCACCTGGATCCCCCACGTGTTTTTTGCAACCACCCAAAAGTGACCACAAATCATGGCTCAATGGATTGGTGCAAGGGAAAATTTACAGGAAACCCCTATGTTTCATGGTAAAAACCATGGGTTTCCTGTAGATTTTCCCTGACACCAATCCATTGAATGGCTAACTCATGGCAAACCCGAGATAGGTTGACCCACCAAGGGCCTGCACCCGGTATGGAGTCATAACCTCCAGAATGCATGACGATTCATGCCTCGTTGCGCAACGCTGACCCCTGGTTGGTAGTGTGTCGCCGGTGTCCGTGTCGCTATTGAATGATAAATGATAAAGCACAACTCCAATCCCTCATATGAAATCTATTCAAAGAAATTGTGGCTTAGTGTTCTACATATTTCGGATCATTTTGCAGGCCCTTCTTTTGTTTGTTCCAATGCTGTGACTTTGAAGGACATCTATAAATACCTTTATCCTTAGCTTCAAAGAATATGTCCCTATATTTCACCTTGTGGTGAGTTCGCCATTTTTGGCACATCTTAGCAAGACCTACTATAGCGCACCTGGATTTGCGTGCCCGTAATGTCTGCAGCCAAGTCGCACCAGTCCGGTGGCTTCCGGCTACGGCGATGGCTGCGAAACCTTTTTGAAGAGTCCCGTGACGCGGGGCTTGACTGCTACGGCTTTGCAGGGCAGAGGTGACGGGACATCGGGCAGTTCACTACTCTCTCCCACATGGTGCATGGTTCCAAGCTCGCAACACACATGGCCCATCTTGGAGGACAGGGAAAAACCTCCTAGCTGGTTAATGTATATACAAATGTCATCATATATCACGCCCCTATTTCTGACCATACACTTTTTTTAATTACACCCAGCAAATCAGCTTCAACCCAAGCCTCAGCTCCCCTGAGTGTCCTACACCTGGGATGGCGCCCAAGGCTTCTTTCACCAAGGGGCCTCCTGGGATGTAAGCCTCAGGGGAGGTGCCGCCTCGAATCATAAGGGCTTAGTTCACCTTCAAAGGGGGTGAAACATTTCACCTGCTAGGAAAAAGTGCCAAAGATCCAATGTTTTGTTCACATTTTGCCATAAACAAAACGACATTTCTGGGCACCCCTGCCTTGAAAAGACAAACCAAAATTAGCGCCCACACTTCAAGGGACTGGTTGACAAAGGCCTACTTTGGACAAACCCCAATTACCACTACTAACCACTGGGAACGTAGTTAAAATGTTGAATGAATTTGTTACCAAACCATTCATCGCCATTAATAGTCGCTATTGACCATCTAAACCAGCATTAACCAGCATCCAACATTCAATTTCATCAACTCAAATCCCATGAAATTCCCATGAAATTCCCATTGCCAATAGAGTCCACTAAGCCCCATGAAATTCCCTGTTCCCAGAAAGTTCCCATGGAAATCACCATTTCACATGATACATTCCAATCAAAGTCCCCGTTCAAGTCACCATGAAATTACCCTTAAAGTTGCCATTAACTAGTTCGATATATCTACAATAAAGACCAGTTACTAGAGTTATAAAGCAACTTAGCTAAGTATGGGGCACCACCTTCTTAAAATCACCATTTGCTAGTAGACTTCCCATGTTTACCATTGTTTTATCATCATAAAAATCAATAAAATCCCACATCATCAAGTTCCCATGACAATCCCCATCAAGTATCCATCATATATGTTCTCTATAGATTTCACATGATACATCCCATCAAAGTCCCCTTATCAAGGCCCATGAAATCATCAAAAAATCACCATCGAAATCACCAGCTTCAGGTTCACACTACGGTGGATGGACAAAATCCTGCACCACTTGGTAGCTATTGGCAACTATAAAACACTCCAAATTTCATGGGATTATGGTCTTACTTGTGCTAAATGTAGGGAATGCGGGTTTCATGACCTATAACAACCTTTAATAATATTTAATAATCATCCCAGCAACCCCCATTCCCTACGTTTAGCACAAGTAAGACTATAATCCCATGAAATTTGAAGTGTTTTATAGTTGCCAATAGCTACCAAGTGGTGCAGGATTTTGTCCACCCACAGTGACCCGAGATGACCCATGCCCCTTCCGAGTGCGTCGGCCCTTGAGGCCATCTTGGCCACTTCCCCGGCGCAGGCGGCTGAGGCCACTGAGGCGTGGCCTGAGATGTACCTGGAGGCGCCCGGAGGCGCAGGGTATTGGAATTTTCATGAATTTTCAAGCAAGACAGCATTGATTTGAGCAAGACTAGAGAAAACCATGGTTTCAAAAGCACCGAACATAGGGATTTCATTGTGGAAACCGAAAACATAGGGACTTTAGCAAGAAAAATAGGGATTTACATACAAAAAATACTGTATGTTTAACATGATTCAACTACTTCACAGGGATGTTTGTTGCCGATTTATAATTGATTAATCAAGCAGTGTCTACGGATTGCTAGTGGGAAATTCTGGAGTCAACTTCTGGGGAAAATGGTAAGTTATCCAACTGAATAGGGATTCAAGCAACAAAGATTGCGATTTGACAAAGGAAAAATGGGGGATGTGCAATGGGATGCTATTGAAGAATTGTGGCATCATTGGAAAATGACGCTAATTTAAACAATAAAGTCCTGGGGAACTAATCAAGAAAAATGGAAAACTGCGATTGAACTAGGACACGTGACACGTGGGATAAGTAGGGAGCTTGGTTTGTTTGGGGTATTTGCCGATTTACCCACTGGTATATCATAATTCTCCCAATGAAATTGCCACACACACACACATATATATATAATTATATATAATACTAAATTATATCTATCTATGTGTGTGTGTACTGGGCTCTTGCCGCCAATATTGTCAGACACACCCAAATCCATTCTCAAGTGTTATCAATTTGGTGAATCCAAATTGTCTTGGCTGAATTACAACAATTCAATAACCTGAAAGTAGCTGAATTGAGGCCCTCTGGGTATAGTTACCCTTACTCAACATCATTCCAGTGACGTCACAACGTGAGGTTATGATAATTCATCCAGAATCATAGATGATTTTCCGAAGAAAACCTCCATGTACTATAGGGGATTTTCCCATTTAGATCTCCATTCTTGGCTGGTTAAATTAAACCACCAACCAATTGCGCTGCCCCCAACGTCAGAGGATTCACAACTCCACCCAGGGCACCAACCAGCAGCCTGAGCGACCTGGTGTCGCGAATCGTGCCGTGTTGGCACGTTAACATTGGTACAGTACATTCTCCCGTAATCAATGAACGGGTTCAGGGGGCTTCTACGGCCGCCATTCTTAGGAGTTGCCTAAGAATGGTGATTGAACCAAGAAACCGTGTGATTTTAAAAGCACAACAAGGAACCAAAACTGGTCGCCATCAAATCTGAAGATCTAAAAAACATCATTTGACCGACGAGTTTCGTTTGATGACTTACACCGAACATGTCAGGCTTCCAGTGGCTTCCAGCCACCAAAATGAAATTTTGACCAATCAAAACCCGCACTGGAACTACAAGCATTGAGAGACACGTGGTTTTGGGCCGAAAACCCGGAAGCATGAATGCGTCAAACATCATCAATAGATGAAGCAAGAATACAGCCTTGAGATTCCTAAACAAAGAAACCCAGCCATCTTGCTGGATACGATCTCTTAAACAAGTTTCATTGGTCCACTTTGTGATTTGTATAGTCCAGTTGCACCCCAGAACTGGAACAAACTCAAGCCATGGCAAACAGATTGGATTGGATTCAATCAACCATTAGTTCAATGTTCATTTGGATTAGATAATATATACCTAGAGCCTGCGAGCACGCAGATTTCGGTCAGTGATCCAGTTTTCTAAGTGAAACCTAAAAAATCAAAAGCAAATCTAAGCGGTCTTGGCATGACACCAAGTTTGCGTTGTTTTTTTGCGCGCTCGCGTTGCTTTTTTGTGCGGTCGCGTTTCTTTTTTGTGCGCTCGCGTTGTGATTCAGCGTCAGGATTCTGGCACGTAGTTTTTTTCTAAGTGCTTCAGATTTCTAAGTGCACGCAGAAAACGGACAGTGATCAAGGGTCCAGGTATATATATATATGGAGTATTTTTCAAAATTTAGATTCAGATTTAGATTGGATAGATAAAGACATATAAAGATAGATAGAGATAGATGGGGGTTTCCAATTCATGAGGGTGCCCTGAAAAATCATCCATTTGATAGGCTTTTCCATTGTAAACCAACAATTTTATAGGGATAATGATCAGCAAAACCATTGGGTTTAGGGGTACCTTATTTTCAGACAAACCCCAAAAATAATTCACACATACCCTCTGGTAATTTAACATGCTGGATTCCCATGAAACGTCACAACATCCAACAGGCGCCTGGAGCCCGACGCGCCGTGCCGTCGCCGAGCTGTCCACCGCTTGCTGGGCCACGGCCTTGGCCTGGCAGACAACGGCCGTTCGCGGCGGCGGCTCAGAGATGGGATGGCCATCGGCAAGGCCCAACGAACCATGGGAAAACCATTGGAAAACCAGGGGAAAACCATGGGAAAACTAAGAAAAATCATAAGAGAACCATTGGAAAATGGTGAGCTAAGCAAGAAAAATGAGAATTTCACCACTAATCAAGAGGATTGCTTGTTTTTTTGTTCACATCCCGACTATCCATGCACGCTGTAGGTCAAGAGCTGAGGAAACAGCCGAATCAACAACTGGATAAGATTCATTCCAAGTCCTGAAAATTGGATTCTTCCATGTATAATATGAAGGGAAGCTAACCCCGAAAAAAAAAAAAAACAATCGGTTTCAATCTGGGCAAATAGTTGATGATAATTTCCCAACCTGGAAATCAGCTTGAAAATGAGTAATTCCCCACCACGCTGGAAACTACACAAACCATCTTAAAAACTGGAAATTCAACCATAGCTGGTGGCTTCAATGCCCCTGTAAAACAACTTCATCAGTGGAGATGACCATCCCAGGGGGATGGAAAATAAGGAGCATTTCAAACTTCAAACCACCATCCAATTCCGGTCTATCTCCCATTTTCAGGCACGTCCATATCAAACTGGAATGTCTCCAAATTATGAAAATTCCAGAAACCTGCAACGTCAACCAGAACTGGTAAACCCATTCTACCACCAAAATATCTCACTACAACACCATTATATCAACCTTTGTGTTTTCTAAATCCCCGTGTTTTGATGGTGAAATTCCCCAATTCCCATGATATTCCATCATATTCAGTTCTATATCTCCATGATATCGCCAGTGAAATCATCCTGTTCTGGCTCAATCACCACTTTTATTTCCATAATTCACATTAGCTAGCATAAATCAGCTATAAATCGCACTAAATCCCGATTTTTTGTTGGTTCCATCTCCATTTTCCCATGGTTCATACTGGTTCACATCAGCCCCCAAGCCGTTTCCAGGCAAAGTGAGGCCGCGACGGCGGCATGCGCTGCGATCCGCTCTTTGGCCAAGTTGGTGTGCCACGGTTTCTGCACCTTTTCCGCCGCCGTGCGCCTCGGCCGCAGAATCTCGGGAAAAATGGCGCTCTCTCTGGTGGTGATGGGGTGATTTAATGGTGAATGAAAGGGATTCGAAAGGATTTCTATAATAATTTCACATAATTTCACCAACAAAAAATGGAAACATATGGCAACTTTATAGCAGGTTGATGAGATTAAATGCTACAGGATGCTAGTCCTAGCATTAAATACACCTCATTACACCTCATATGGGCACCCAAAATGAACAAAGCCAATGCTGAATCAAGGTTTCTATGGGTTGGGGGGAAGGGATCAAGACAAAGGGATCAAACATTTTATGAAATCCAGCAGAAGGATGATGCCAACGAAAAAGCATGACATGCATCGTACACCGTCCGTGCGCCTTCCAAGAGATTCTGACCATGGTTGTCTTGTCATGCTATCGACATCAAGCAACATCAAGCAACAATGAACAAGACTCGCCACGATCTGTTCCAAACCTTGCCAACCATTTCTATAAAAGATTGTGGGAGGATCCAAGCCCATAATTTATTCGAAACTTCCATTGTCTTGGTGGTTTCAGCTCAACAGAGTCATCCACAAGTGACTCAAGTCTACCATTGAAATGGTTAAAAATAAGGCCGCGAGTGATTACCACAAAACCAGTTTGTGCAGAAAACGGTAATATATTCTTAATGGCTTTGAATAAATTCCTATTGATAACAATGAAAAATCATGTTCATACCTGGATTTTCAACACTCCCTTTGGACAAAAAACACCTGAAGCCAAGCAGTCTTTGCAACAGCAGCGCTGCGTAACCCTACCCAGGCCCCCTGCACTTCGTCGGGCGAAGCGCCGTTTTGGACCTGGTCAGCTCCAAAAATCGGATGGCGTTCTAAGGCCAGTAGCATGGCGAGAATTTGACTGGAAGCCCCAATGATACTGCTGGAATGGGATTGGGCCTCTATGGCAATCAACTTCAATAAACCAACACTCCAACATAGAAATGGACTTTGCACCATTTGTAGATATGTAACGCATCCACTGAGTGCTGGGCGGCGTGTTCAGCCGCCACACGAGCGGCCACCTGCTGACCAACCGAGTTGGCCTCTTTCTGGGACAAACCTGGCATGTGAGTTCGGAATTCGGAAAGGAACATGGATTTACCCTCTGGTAAACTAACATAACTATGGAAAATCACCATCTTTAATGGGGAAATCCACTATAAATGGCCATTCTCAATAGCTATATATAGCTATGTTAGTTTACCAGACGGTAATGATCCCCCAGTGACCGGTTTGTGATTGGGTTTACCCTCTGGTTATGACTAACATAGCCATGGAAAACCACCAGCTCTAATAGGTAAATCACCACAAATGATCTATAAATGGGCCATTTTCCATGGCTATGTTAAATAGTCACAGGGTAACTTGATACAAATGGATCTAGATCTAACCCAATGATGGATATGTGACATCATCATGAGCGGAGTGGGATGGTAACCATAGTAATTCATACAGCTGATTTAGCCATCAAAGTGGACATCATCAAAACTATCAAAAGGGGCAATACCATTGACTGGCAAAGGTCTACAATGTTACAATCAATGGATTAGATAAGGGAAAATCTGCAGGAAACCATGGGTTTTCCCATGAAATATGGTGGTTTCCTGTATATTGTCCATTAAACCAATCCAATAATACGGAGTTCCCCAGAGCTACAGCTTCTCCCCTGCTGGCCAGCCTGAAGCATTTACAACGCGATGAGCCAATGCACCTGTGCCAAGTGGGAAACAGTGCACGGAACGCTGAGACAAATGTCTCCTGGACCGATTGCAGATTTCCCCTCTGTATGGCTGCATATGGCTATGTATGGACATCTGCATGTATATGTTATATATAATTCTGTATCTATATCATATATACATTGCAGGTGCATGTCGTTGCTGTATATGGCCACGTACGAATCTATATTGTCATTTCGATGGGCATCACGAGCACCGCATTTAAGTCAAAAGCGAGCGAATGCCAATGCACTCTCGTCAATTTATGCCTTCTGTCGCTCTCTCTCTCTCTCTCTGTGTCCAAAGTATGCCATATTCTGAATAGTATCATCTTTCCGTAAATAGATCTAATTATCTATCTTTGTGGATATGAACCATAAATGCAAAATAGTACGCTGAACACTGCTCTCCCGCTCGACGCCAGCACTGCTACCCTTGACGCCGATCCCCGGCACCACAGGACTCGACAGCAGAGCCCATGGTCAGGCAGCCGCGCACGGCCTTGGATCTGGCCCTGGTCTGGTGGAGGATCTTGGGTGAGATTTATGCATGAGTGATGAGGGATAGAGCATTGGATTGGTTTAAGGGAAAATCTACAGGATACCATGGATTTTCCCATGATATATAGAGGTTTCCCGTAAATTTTCCCATTAACCAATCCATTGAATAGCACTTCAAAATTGATAAAAGATATATGAACACACACACACACATACGCACACCGACACAGATATGTGTACTGTATATTATATGTAAAATAACATACAGAATACCTTTATATTCGCAAAGAATGGTCTTTAATGAAACGACTATCATGCGAATAGTCTTTGGCTACTAGGGTATGTACATGATATAAGCGCTGACTGACTGTATTACTAATATAATGTAACCGCACTGCTTAGTGGTACAAATCCCTAAACATCTCCTCCAGTTGCGGTGAATCGGCAAAGGATGGGATGAAAGAGTGCAACCAGCAACCAGTCTAATTAGCAACATTAACATTGGTGTAGCCCGACAATCAATGCCGTGAACTTCTGATGTCAGGATGAAGTGGCGGCATGGCAAGGGGGCAACGTGTGTTTTACTATATTCACATGGTTCAATGAACATCTCCCACAGTGGCGGGGTTTTCCTTCATACTTTGCTTCTGTGACATTGCCTCTACGTACCGGACTTACAATGCGGGTTTGAAAAAACACTAATGTGGCAAACTCAATAATAGACCACCAGTTTGGAGGGTTTGTACCACCCATTCCGGAGTGAATTTGGGGATGGTTTCTTATTGGGTTCACTACATGAACCATCCTGGGATGAAGGAATCACCAAGTGTCCCAGCGCACGGTCCCTGGGGGGCCCAGCTGCATCGACGCCGTTTTCGGCGACCAAACGAAGCGCTTTTTCGACCGGCCTCAGGCAGACGGGGCTCCCAATTGTGCCAGTGACCATCTTGTAATCCCTTCCGCCTGATATTAAACACCCCCTAGAAACCATGGTTTAGGAGGAGATTGACACATATCTGGGACCATTTGGAGGATGTTTAGCATTGGGAGGATGATGTCGGATGGGATTATACAATTCAAACACCAGGAAAAGACCAATCCGGTCCCGGTCCTTTGGTTCCTTTTCGCATCTTTTCGTCGGATTTTGACGGTTTTTCCCCTTCGATTGTGCTCAATGTCCATGAACAAATTGATGTTTTCACCCAAGTTCCCCATTCTTTACGACATAGACTCTACTTGGAGGATCATCCCACTCAATAACCGGCTATAGCACCTGGAGTTATGACCCAGTTACTATAGCGGGATAACCCTAGCTTTCCTCAGCAACGGCCATCGGCTCTTCATCCTTCACAAGTCTTCTCAGTGCCTCACATTCCCGTGGCAGTAACGCCCACCTCCAGCGACGGGGCGGATGGCTTGCAACTTGCCATGGATCTTGCCATCCCCAGGGTGGCCTCCAGGTGCTTCAGAGATGTGACATCCACCGTGCTCAAGGACTCTAAGATGCCCTTGATGACCTTGGAGGCAGTCAAAGCCAGCATGCCCATCAACCGCATCAACTGCGCATCTCTTGGGTATCATGATCGTGATGATGATGATGATGATGATGATGATGATCATCATCATCATCATCATCATCATCATCATCACCAATCCTTCCAGCCCATCGATGTCAACTCATCAGTCAGTCAATCATTCAAGAAATCTGGGCTTCCCACTGCCATGGCAGCTATCTCCTTGGCCTCGTCCGCCTCTCAGGGAGAGGGCCAACCCATCACATGCGCAATGCTCATCCTAAAGTGGAAAGGTGAGGAATACCTAGGTGCTACCAGCAAATTGGATAGTAGATCCCAGCAAGGGCATGGTTGGATCATGTCAGAATCATCCAAGCAATCCATACTGGACGAGGTTAGTAGTGCCCAAAAAGGCCCTAGCACCGCCGAAAAAGGCCGCCCATACCCTCCGGCAATCAAACATAGCAATGGAAAATCCACCATTTATAGAGGATTTTCCCATTAAAACCTCCATTTATAGGAGATGTTCTTTCCACCATTTATAGATTCATAGTGGTTCTTTCCATATATCATTTTCCTATATGCCTTTCCCAGCTCTGGAGCTCCATCTATCGGGGATTACCGGAGGGTAAATCGCTCCTGCAAACCAGTCGATGCTGCAACTTTCACAGCAAAGCTGCCGATCTCAGGGATGACCGGGTGACCATCTGGTGTCATCAAACATGGCTGGGACATCCCCGATCAGTGGAGGGTCCTGATGGAAAAACAAAAGAAAAACTTGGAAAATTATCAATAAATTGCGATTTGAATTGGAGCATATGGGAACATCATATACAAATGGGTGATTTTCCAGCAAGCCATGTTTGATTACAAGAGGGTAAGTAAATTGTCACCTGCCTGCGCATGATCTTAACATGTCTTAATCAATGACTGATGATCTATCATGACCTATGATGATTGAAACATATTGAAACCATATTAAACATGTTAAACCAATTGAAACCATATTGAATTCTAATGATTTCACGGTGGTTTGGGTGTTGGTCCTTCGCAGTTCAGACGTGTCGGCACCGCGGTGTTCAAGTGATCATGATGTGGGGAGAATCCCGAGGGATCGCAGGACGATCCATCTGAGGTCATGACGGAAAATCCCGACCTGAGAACACAACTGGAGATGTTCTCTTGGAAAAGGTGTGGTAGCAGCTGATGGTTCTTCAATCACCAGTTCAACCTATTTTAACCTACTTGAGTCAATTTGCCGTCTGGCCACTTTTGAGTGGTTTCTAGATTCGCATCATGGCACTGGCGTAAAATGGACGCAAATCCCACTCCCCATGATCCCACTTGTTGAGATTGCAATTCCCACTTTGTTGAGGTCAAATAAAAAATGTTTGAGGTACACCATCCATACCATCCAGCATTTTGGGTGTGATGTTTTTGCGCTAATTTTTCCAAGATCCAACAGTCAATTCCAGTCTTTGCCACAGAACACGCCTAACACATTGAGGCATCCACTCGTTTCGTGCCAGGCTCACCTGTACCACTCGCAGGTGCGACCATTATATAACTTATGTCGTCGCACTAGTTGTGCTATGATTCAAAAACCATGATGTAATGTTTGACTATATAATTATGCAACCATCATTGGTGACACGTGTTGCCTCTGAATCCCTACACTTCACCAATGGCACCTTCACAGCACATGCCGCGGCCGCTGCTGCAGCGTGCGCGGCCTAAGGGGCCAGAAATGACCATAGCAACATTGGAAGTTGGGAATGGGATCATTTTGGACATAGTTCCACATGGTGCAGATTATACGATTTATATGTTTATGGATTTATGATTATGATGAAGATGAAGATGAAGGTAATGATGAAGATAAAGGTAATGATGATGATGAGGATGAGGATGAGGATGATGATGATGATGATGATGATGATGATGATGATGATGAGGATGAGGATGAGGATGATGATGATGATGATGATGATGAGGATGATGAGGATGAGGATGATGAGGATGATGAGGATGATGATGATGATGATTCTTATTATCATATTGTGATTATCATTTCATTTTGAGGACGCGGAGGAAGAGGAGGAGCGATGGCTCGCCGTCCTTTTGTCAGCGCGGATGCCAGTGTTGGGCATCACTGGTCGAAGCATCACCGTCATAGTCCTTGCAGGGCCCGACGGAAGCTGGCAATGTACTTCTTGACAGAATGACATGCGATTATAATGGGCTTGATAATGGGAATATAGTGGCACATGGCGATGTACATGAATGAATGTAATATGTGAGAGTAGAGTAGGTATCTCATGGGAAACCAAATGAACTTGGAAATGCAGCCAACATCAAAGAACCATATGGAATATAAAATTGGCTTGTATCAACATGAGGGAATGCCCCAAAATAACTTTTCTTAAGGTGAACATCATGATAAACAATGGGATGGAATGGGGTCCCCAATTCTGACACAACCCCTAACAAACTTCAATCTGATGGACGAGCCATGAAATTTGACATACTAGCAAAAACATGTTTGAAGTACGTGATGCTGCGGCAAAGCTCAGTGCAACATCGTTCAACATCAATATTTTCACACTTAGTGCTCGAAGCAGCCAGCAGCTACTCCATTTTTCACCTTCCGAATGTGCAACGACTGAAACTACTGAAACTGATCTAGAATCTAACACAATCCCGCATTTCCTGCCGATGGGCAGCATATGTAGGAGTGCAGCTGGACTTTTACCCAGCTAGTACGACTACCACGCTGAGAGGGAAGGCCCTGTGAACCAAGAGTCCCTCTAGCCCATGGATTGTCAATGAGGAGGTTTGCACTCCAAATAGATTGATTGAAGTGAAGTCGCTAACAGGAAACCATGGAATTTACGCCCAAACATCACTTACCTACCAGAGGTAGCCTGCAAATGTTCCCTTCGACCGTTGCATTTTAGGAAGCCACAGCCCATCCCAACCAGCTCAACTCGGAAGCTGCCCAGGAAACGGGATCTGAATGGTGATTAGATGTGAATCGCTCACCAATGCTTCAATGTTTGTAGATGTTTGTAGATACCCTGTATGACTCCCAACTACATCAAACACTACCCAGCCCCAAAAAATACCGCATTTTGCTACAAACAATTCAATCCTACCATTCCAGTAGATCCCAGTAGCATCATGGATCCAGCAGACCAGCCGCAGTCCCAAGGGTTCAGTGGATCATCAGAGCTTGGACTTGGCACCTTTGCTACGCGACATGATGAATGCTTTCATTTTCTCAAAGAGCTCCGCACCCATCTCCTGATGTCCGCGGAGAGATGCGGAGAGCCAGGCGACGTTCGACATTCAAAAAAAATGCTGGGGTTTAACCGCTCAAAAAATGGGGACTCTAATGGGGGTTATCCACCAAAATGATGATTTAACCATGTTCAGCCAACAAGAATTGTGATTAAAACAATGAAAAAATGAAGGGATTCCAGCAACATGGTGTTGGAAAACAAGGAGCTTACTGCACTGATGTTCTGGTTGTTGGCAGGAATTAGTCATCAATCCTGCCAAAAAATGCTCGTCAGGGGGAATCATCATCACAGGGATTCTCAAACATGTGAAATCCTTGAAATCACCAAATCGCTGCTGAAATGTGCCGACTATGCTGTTGAAGCCGGAAATCGACCCACTACAGCCTTCAAGGGAAAACTCCGCCAGCAGTCCTTGTAGTATTTGTAGGCCACATTCTGCTCATTTTCACATCCATCCTTGAAGGACATGCCATATCCGTCATTCACAGTCTGCTTCATCATCCGCAGCATGGTTGGATTCCTTGGTAGAGCAAAGCAGATCTGTGCGCAAGGGGCCTCAGCAATATGGCAGCATGACTGAAGATCAAAAGGATCCTGAACCAAAATAGGATATCATAAGATTGGACACTTGTCCCAAAATGGGCAGCAGTATTTTTGCGTTATATGAGGCATACCCCACATCAACATTGTTGCAGCCAAATTCCGGATATATATATATATATATATTGTATTTTGCACCATATTTCCCGCTGGTCCCACTGCCAGTCCCTTGATTCTACTTCCGACACATTAAACCTTAGAAGAATATAAAATGTCAAGCCTTACAGGCATAAATTAACATCCAAATCTTCAACAAAACCAACTGTACCTGGCGCTTCGCCCCCGTTAGTCAGGTCTTATCACCCCAGCTATAAGGCAAGTAGGGTTTAATTATCCAAATAAACTAGGGTGAAGAACTTAGATAAAACCCACTTTAACGGATGAGTTAAAGTGGGCTTTATCTAAGGTAGTTCACCACCAAGTACCCAGAGTACGGCCACACCCGCCATCGCATGCCCCAGCTGCATCTTGGACATCTCCTTGGCCAGGTCCAGGCAGTGAGGCATCAGCTGCTGCGGTGGCAACACACGATTCACCAGGCCCCAGGCCATGGCTTCTTTGGCGCCGATGAAACGACCTGGCGCCGGTGTTGGGAAGGCTGTTCCAAGTGGATTCTGGATCCTGGTTGAGTCTTACCTAGACAAAAAAACATAGGTACTTTTGAGTCCTGCATATTGCTTTTAGATCCCGATGTCTTGAGCATCCATTTTTGGGGAGAAGAACTTTGTTCCTGTCCAACTGTGGATGAAGAGTTGGTGGGTTTAGCCCAGTTTCTGCCAATCTCAACCTCGAAAGTGAGTGAGATCCATCAAAATCCATCAAAATTCACGATTTTCACCGCATTTTACATCACTTTTGGGGATCCTCCAGCAAGATTTCCATCGATTTCCATGGGAATTTCAGGGTGCCCACCATGAAGTTTCCCCACCTGAGAAGTGCAGCTCCTTAGCCCTGCTGGGGCCCAAAGTCCGCGCCAACTTTTGGCTCAAGCCCCAAGCGGGGGCAATACCTTGGGGTCCCGCAGCTGGGGATGGATTTCAGCATGCAAAACAAAGGAAACATATGGGAAAATGATGATGAACCATATGAACCATGCGGATTTGGATGGATTTGGATCATACTAGTTCATCAATGGGGAGGTTTATGGCACTAGGTTTCCCACATCAATTATCCATTTATCGTCCACTACTGTTGGTCACCATCTGCAATAATAAGCAAAGCATCTGTAATAATGCGTAGATCGTCATAGACTAATCATCATAATTCATATGTCTTACCCAAAAATGAAGCCAGTATAGTGTGGGAAACCCAATGCCATAAACCAACCATTTTGGGATGGTTGAAATCCAAATCATTTCTGGTGTTCTGTGGGTCCTTAATTATTGGGTTTACCACATGAAGCTGGTAAGCAACAAAAAGTGCGGGGTTCCACCAAGAAAATATGGGAGGTTAACCATCAACATATTATGGCAATTCTTTCCCCTCACATTAAGCCCTGACTGCAAGACACTCTGGTTTGGCATTGGATCTTTCATTTGGAGGTTCCATTTAAGGGATATTTAATAATCGTGGGATGGGAATAGCATGGGAACAACACCATTTTGGAAGACTGAACACATTCACACATGGGTGGGTTTCCATTGAGATGTTTTAGCTCCCAGTCTGCAATTGGCTTAATGGGAGCTTTGACAGACCCTGGCAGCGTTGAGTTTGAACAGCTGAACGTATGTATTGTACCTGAAAGGAGCCTATCACTGCCGTATGGCGCTACCTCCTTTGCGTTTATAGCCTTCGCCCTTACCTTTTTCCGGACACATCACAAGATTACCCTTTCTTTCAAATGATAGCATTTCACCACTTGAAGCCATTGGTTTTTATTGCGACCCTTCCCATGGCTATTGCAATCGGTCTACCACAAACTACAAATTGGTCAGTTCAGGGGTGGGATCATCATCCCAAACAAGGAGAAGATTCCAAAATTTGCTTCAAATGCCCTAGAAGACAAACAAACAACTACAGATTCCACAAGTGGTTGGCTTACCACTGAAAAGATATAAAATCATCAGCCAGTCGAAGATTGGGCACGAGATGCTGCTAGGCCTGGTCAACCAAGTGCTGTTGAAACCAAGGCACCAAACTTGGAATGCGTGTCTGCAAAGCTCGCATTCTCACCTCAAGCCGAAGACAAGATTGACTTCGGACTACGGACTACATTAGATTCTTACTGCTGCATGGGTGCAAAATAGTGCAAATAAGAAAGCTGCTGATTAGCACCCAGTTCAATCAAATAAAGTCTGGTTGGGATAGGTAGCTAGAGAAACAATCGCATGTAGAAAGGCATCAGGACTATGTGGATAAATATCCATAAATATCCCAAAGAGGGTCAACCAAGTATTCTCCCAATTTTCCGCAGTATCATGAGTACGAAGATAAAATACCCCAAAGAAAAAGCTGGTTGAGTGCTGAATCTCATCATTTTAAGGGGCACCATATAAAGGTATCCCATTTTACGTGAAAGTGCAGTTCCGATTTTATAGGTGGTCATGTAACATTACATAACCTAGTCACAGGATGTTATAGGGGTTATATCCCAACTTATGGAGGCTACTTCACCATGGATACCCTCTGGTAATTAAACGTAGCTATTGAAAATGGCGATAGAAATCGTGGATTTTCCCATGAAGAATTGTGATTTTCCAGTTCGCGATGTTAGTTTACCAGAGGGTACAGATGGTTTCAGTAGATCCATAAAGGTACCCTCTGCCCTGCACCCCATGCCATGGCCGAAACGCCAAGTGACTGGCGATGAGGATATCACAGGCCAGTGCCAACTCAAAACCTCCCGTGATGGCGAAACCATTCACGGCACAAATCCTTGGAGAGGCGGATGCCTATCCAGAGACACCCAAAGTACTACATGTTGTTAGCAGGTATAGTTGATAGACACCCTATACTAACTACTTTGTGGATGATATATGATACATCCTATATGACATATCATCCACAAACTAGTTCTCATAAGGATCATCCATCATCTAGTCAGTTTGTTCACCTGAATGAACTTACCCAAGAAAAACAAAGACAGATGGATGATCACGTAGTATGATCATACCCTCCAGTACACTAACATAGCTATGGAAAATGACCATTTCTAGTGGATTTTCCCATGAAAAAATGTGATGATTCCATGGCTATATGTTAGTTTACCAGAGGGTAGATAAAATCTTCCCGACTTTTGAAGGTGGATCCACAAACACTCTCACAGAATCCATGACAAATCCAGGACACACTGGCCATGGAAAGGTTTCGATCTGGACCCTGGGATCCTTCTCCAAAGGTGTAGGGAAGTAGCTGGTGAAGATTCCATCCTTAGACGACAACTAGGCATCCAAGCAGGGCAAATGAGGTTGCTCAACATATATATATATATTTATATTTATATATACATATTGCAATCAAATAAAATAATGTGCAATCATGATATAATAATATCAATATATCAGATATCACTCATTAATTATGAAAAGAGGCAGGGAAATTTGCTTCCTCATCCCAACCACAACAACATGAAACCACCAGCCTGACAAACCGTCAGCGAACTGCTGGATACAATCTTGGCTCCAATCCCTCTATTCACTGCCAGATACAAGGTGCTGGTCCCTAGATATAAGTTGGTTTTAGAACCTCCTCAAGCTATAGGTATAATGACCATAAACACCACTTCATCTAGTCGTAAATCAACTTAGCACACTACTCTGGACTCCTGAATCTGAAGTGATTTCCTGAGGATCTTTCATTGAAACTTCCATTGATCATATCTCAAAAGTTCGCCCGGGGGTATGAATTAACATAGATATGGAAAGCCCATGGTTTCCTTATGGAACATATTCTACAAATGGTTGGTTTTCCACATTCTTTTGTATATTGACAGGAGGATAATTAATCCCCCCCATTGCCATGTTTGACAGGCTTGGGAGCACACTTCGCCCAGCATCAGCTTTCAACAAATCCACCCCTGCAGAGAAGGCTTTCTCTCCGGAGCCGGTCAGAATCACAGCGCGGACCTCGCGGTCCGATCTCTGGGATAACTTGGATCCCCACATGGATCGTAGCTGCTTAGTGTTTGTGGGTTCAGTCTACCCAGCTATAAATGGGATAACGGGATAAGCATAAATAAATATGAATAATATATAAATAGGGGACTTCTTGACAGAGTTATGAAATGTTATGAGCCACTTACTAAGTGGGATGATCCAAGAATTACCCTAAACTACACTATCATAGCTGTACCAAGCCCCCAGGTTCCCCCTGTTTGGACATGATCTAGAAATGGTGGAATTTCCATGTCTATGTGTGTTTGCAGAAGGGTCCAGGGTGCCCCAGAATTTTCACATCGAGAAGCTGAAAATGGGAGGGCAAAATGGCTTTTCTAATTGTTTTCACACATGGATGTCGGTCTTGGACGTGGTGAAACAAGTCAGCAAACAAAAAACACGTGATAACGTATGGCAAAATAGTAGTAGCATGCAAAAGCCACTTGGAAGAGAGATGCTTCTCATTGTGACTCACGGACCAACATTGCTCCCAGTCAGAATCGGCTTCTGAAATACAACGAATAAAATCCCAAGTGTCAGCATCTGAATCGACAAAATCTATCCATGGCACCCATTTCTTGATCAAACCCACCTTCTTGTCATCCCGCAGGCCGTGGAAAAGCGTGGCAATCTCGTTCATCATGTCCTGAAGAGGACCCGGTGGGTGGCTGCAATCATCTGGGTGTTAACTGTTCCGACGATAGCCTAGAAGCCAAGCACAAATCACAATGTTTTGAATATGGGACCCCCAAAAAAATCAAAAACATACAAATCCAATTTGCAACGCGCACATGATCCCATGATTCTTCACATCCCACATTTCCCCTAGCTCTTTGAGCACCTTCAATTTTTTCCCCCAGCCCAGTCCATCGTCAGGGCGTTTTGTGCATCTGGCCGGTTCAGTGTCACGATGTGAATGGCACCATCTGCCTCCGTGCTGTGGGAAATCTGCGACATGGCCGCTGCAGGGTGCTCCATATGGCCGGGTTGAGCTGAAGCTGCGGACGCGAACCTGGCTGAACCTGGCTGATCACCTCCCATTTTTGTCATGATTTCACGTGAAAACCCAACTCCTGGAACTGAGGGCTGGTTGATCTGGGCTTGGACCATTTGATGGCAACTATATCCAACCACAAAAAACATAAAAATGGATAAACAGTGATGTTCGTCTTAATGGGACATAACAGGACTTTTTGCGGTGTTTCATCACATGTTTCCCATTCTTCAATTAAACAGTTCACCCTTGATATCAGCTGCGTACAATACACATGAATAAAGGATGCTACATCTTCTGCATCTTCTGATGTCACCTTTGGCGGGTGATTGTCACATTGGCGCATGGTTTCCATGGCACAACTCGATTGATCTGGCATCAGCCCGTGGTCCCTGCCCAGTCCTGGACAATTTCTGCCATAACCAGTGCAGCAAACGGAGATGTATACGGCGCGGTGCACAAACAGTCTCCACCGTGAGTTGTAAGATAAAACTTATGAGGTCACTTGGAACAACCTAAAGTGGCTGGTGGTCAGTATGGCGAAGTTACAATGTCAAAGCCTTGTCCAACCTTTATACCACCAAATGCATCAAATATCTTGGCTACCTGATGGCTGCAGTGCATAATATGTTCAAATTTTTAGTATTTCATAATATTCAAGAATCATGTGAAAACAACAGCCCACTTAGTAATAGTGGCCAGATCTGCTTTGCATACACGATACTTAGGATCACATCAGCAACTTCATCACAGTACGAGAATCGGGGGCTTGCTCGAGACCTTCTTCGCCCAATAATAGAAACCACCCATTTGCAGATAATTTGCTTACTGCAGGTTAATAGGGGATATACGGGCATACGACACCACACTGCGTACCATCAGCTAAGGCGGCCTCTGAATGGCTGCAGTTCACAGTTGCTCCCCGCGTTTTTTCCATGCAACTGTTCTGCATCTTGTGCCTCGAGGCTTCCGAAATCATACGCAATCCATTGTTTCTGAGTTTTTCAGCTAGAAAATCCAGATGAAAATCAATTATTCATGGTTTTTGCCATGTTTGATGAGAAGAAAATACGCTGTGACTGAGGGGAACATGATCCATCTTGCCCAATCTTTGGTCAAACACGAAATATTCAGCCAACATAAGCTATCAATCAACCCACCCTTCACTAAGCCTTGACCCAAGACCACCAACAGGGAACAATCTTCACCAGGGCAATGAACCTACATCTACCTTATATTACCCCATTCACCTTCTGGCCGAAAACCACCAAAAAAAAACAATGCGACCCAAACCCCTGAAAGAAAAGACTCGGCAAACCTCTAAGATCCCAACATATCCCAACACTTGGCACACCCATTTTACCGCCATAGGACCCTTCCCCAACACCCGTCGCTGGTGTCGCCCAGCCGAGGTCCCAGGCCGCTTCGGTGTCTTCAAAGTGCAAGGCCTTCAGCACTCCAAGCACCTCTCGCCCCAAGTCCAGTGGGGCGCCGCTGCCACCGCCCTTCACGGACTTCAGGAGGAGGACTTCGGCCTAAGATCTGGGCCATCGCCTTTTTTTGGCCCCAAATATGGTGGGAAAAATAGGGACAACCGTTGGATATCATTGGATAACCAATATATACCCTCTGGTAAACTAACATAGCTATTGAAAATGGCAATTTTTAATGGGAAAATCCACTATAAATGGCCATTTTCAATAGCTATGTTAGTTCACCAGAGGGTACTGTAAACAGGATTTCTGGCGAGAAATTCCACCATCACTTGCATACTACTTGGATCCCCCAACAGAACAGGGATGTCATGGGACATACTCCTGGGTAGTGGAGTTTGGCTGGTCCATCTCTGGCCCGGCCGGCAGTGCAAGCCCTTACGTGTCCAAGCTTAAGGTCCGGTTACACGAACTGGTCACAATGGGTGTGTCTGAGATTGGAGGGGTATACCAAAATTTCAACGTTCATGGTGAAAATATTGGGAATCCATGTAAGCCTACTTTCAGCAAACCCATCTTTATTTGCAATTGAAAATAGGTGCCTCCCAGTCAGTTGACCCCTTTCTTTCGGAGTCAAGCTGCAATTGCCTTGGCAATGGCATGCCCTTGCTCGTGGGCTGAAAGGCCGTTACCTCACGCAGTTGGGATACCCCTTCCTGGTCAAGCTATCATTGGTGACGTGGTACACCCTGACAGGTCCTGTCATGAATCATAACTAGCAAGACAGTTCCAATTCCTTCTTCTTGACCTTGAAGAAATGTACGCTCTTGTGTTTGCCCTCCTTAGGTTAAACAGTTCAACACATTATCTCCGAAATATCTTTCAGCAAATGCACGTTCATCCACCCAAAGACGGTCAAATAGGTACTGACCCCCATCCCCAATATCCAAAGTTGAAACGCTAGTTCAACTGCTGGAGATCCAGCAGTGTCAACTTCTGTCGCCGAGGGCGGCCTTCATAGGCCTCGAAAACTTCAGCAGCTGCTTTGGCGGCCTCGGGTATTCTGCACCAATCTGGTGGTGCCACATGTGCATCAGCGTGCTGGCAGGGTGGTGGGTGTGAAACAATGTGTCGGCTGCTTAAACGACTATATAGCTAGTTACATCAGTGAACGACGATGTTGTCACGTCATGGCACAACTTTCCAGGATCTTTGGTGGTCCTGCAGTCACACATTCACAACATGTCATAACCGGCTGGTGGTGGCATTTTCCATCCATCCGCACAAACCAGCGGACTAGGACCGCCACCAAAAGTTTTCTGGTTGGAACCCTCCCTGGTCCCTTCAATTTGAGAGAAATTCCTTGAAACCACCAGACCAGAACAGATTCCGCTGGACTATTTATCGTGATTGCCAAATAAAAACTATAAATAACTTTAGCAAGGCAATTTTGGGAGGACTCTCCAAAAATAACATGGTCGGTGGTTTCAACCCCTTGAAACATTCCAGTAATTGAGGATCATCATCAAACATTTAAAACCGACCAGTTGGGGAATCTACTATTTTCAGATTGTTGATGACATTTGATGACATGTCGCATTCCATCCCCAAAAAATGGGCTGGCAAATACTAAATACATCTAAATACACCCTTTTTCAAACGGTCAAATCAATTCAAATCACCAATTCTCATCAATTCTCTCATTTTTTTGGGGGGTACCTATGTGCCAAAACCACAAATTTGACCACTCCCCTGGCTGAAATTGTCTGTGGCCTTACGATTTTCCAGGCTCCAAACCGCCGATGGAGACCTGCGGAGTCGTGCCGTTTCCTGTGCGCTGCACTTGGCCAGGAGTGGCCTTAAGTGGCTCACGTGGCGGCAAAAAATGGGATAAGGTAAGGAAACATCAGGAAATGGTCAGGAAAATTGGTTTAGATCTATAAACTGGTTTAAAGGGAAAAATAAAGGTTCAATCAATTGAAAACGGAGGTTACACCATGACATTGCAGAATTTTCCTGCAGATTCTCCCTGGAATCAAGACTAGGAATGGCGTGTTGGCATTGAGACTGCAAAAACCAAATTATCCCACACATATCTTAAACATATTCATGCAACTATATCATGGATATTCATGGGGCCTTAGGGTTCCACTCTTGTGTTGCCCATATTTAGAGGCTTGGAGTGTATGGTCTAAATAAAGATGCGTTTTTGTGGAGAGACCACATGTAATACTTTGGACCGGACCAAATGTAACACCCCAACATTGGGACCGCCCTATATTTGCACAAAATTGATCAACATTGAATAGATGACCAAATGCCAGCATATTTTACACATTCGTTCCTGGAAAGTGCACCAAGTGCACCAAGGTGAAAGATGCCACACTCTTTTGGGAATCAGGTAGTATGGCTCCAATTTGGGCACCACAATGATTTGTTCTATATTTCCCATCCACTGCCAGCATATATATGACCAGGAGGAATATATATATATATATAATATACATATATACACATATAAATGGGTCTAGTTGATCATCATGTTCTCTATATAAAACTGTCCATCACTTGGGGTCGAACCCCTCACAGACCCATGGGATTCCTTTTGACAATAACTCCAACTCCAACCTTGCCCGGTGATCTGGTTTATACACATGTGATTTAGTAGCCCCCAAAAAGTTGGAACTGTGATTCATCACTACTTCAAACGGATTCTAGATGTCTATCTTTGGGAGGGTTGCTATCTATATCCTACAAATACTTGGTTTTATAAGGCTTCCCATTGGGGCCCCGAGCATTGCCATATGGACTGCCCCCGGTGCCCCAGCTGCTCGTGCTGCGTCAATGACCTCATGTGGCAAGCCCAGGTAATCTGTTGATCCCCTGCTACATTGGCTTACCTTATGGCAACGCCAAAGCAAATAGAAAAGCATAAAATTATTGTATTTTTGGTAAACTATACAGTGTAAACTAGTTTAGCAGTGAATGCGCTACGAAAGTGGTAATTACCATTTTTGGGGTATGTAAACAATCCCATCATTAAAGGATAGTTTCGTTGCATCACCCTACAAAAAGAGTGGTAATTGTCTGTTCTATTTATATTATTTGAGGATCACTATAATGATTATAATGAGTGTTGGATAAATGGGTGAATCATGGTAAATCCATGTAACCCCAAACAGACAAAAATAATCGCAGTGTGTGTGGCTATCATCCAGACAGGAGAAGGCCAAGTAAAGCTCGGATTATGGTTCGTGCAATGCTTGGGCATGTTTACTTCGGAATGATTTTCATGGAAGATTGAATAAGTAACTGCCGCTGAAATGACAATGCAGTAAACCCAAGCAGAAACCCCAATGATCCCCAGATGTGTTTTGGAGTAAGCCCCAACTGGCAACTCGACGTCCATAAACTGATGCCTGGGGAAGGCCCAAAAAAGTAGGTGAGTTTGGTGCACGGCCACGCCAATCAAGCCGCGGGTGGTACGAAACATCCAAAGCAAGGGGAACATACTTACTTTGAGCATCTTTGGGCTAGGCTATGGCATGCTATAGCCAGGTCAAGGTGTCTTAAACATCACCATCAAATGGTCAGCTGGCTCCCGGGGTGGGTTTCAGGCTTGGCCGACTGGGCCAATCACCGTATTGCTGATGTTTGGAGGATCCACAAAGTTGAAAGGATCGAATGTAATAAACTTCCAGGCACGTAGTGACACAGTAGGCTTGAGCCAATGGATATGACTCATAATATCTCATAATCACATATTTCATGTACAATATATCACACACACACATATATATACGCATAAGTGTATATATATATATATATCTATACAATATATATACGATGTACGTCGCGTGTGTTTGTGTTCACGTATATTCAATCATATTCATATATGACACCCAGATTCTACTACATGATGCCTGAAAGGGGCATCTTGAGGAATTGTCTCATGACTGGCTGGTGATTGGTGACCAATCTGAGAAAACTGTGGATCACCGTCACAGGTATGGATAGCAAGGGCCCGGTTCCAGCTCAAAAAAAACCGGTGGTGCGGTGCATTTGAAACTACCAAACTACAACCGTTTTTGACATGTTGATCTCCAGCCGCCCAACGAAAATTCTGGCGAAATATGAAATATATTGGATTGATTCATGGATTGGGGTCCCACATTGGTCCCACAATTTGGGGATATTTGATCCGATTGGCGATGGCATGACTCAGGCTGCTATCTTTTCACATGGTGTGCATGGCTGCCATAGATTTCGGCGGCGCGAACAGGGGAGATTCCCAGGAGGAGCAAGGGGAAAGGTGTCACGTTTTGACATCGGCCCATGGCCGGGGCCCCAGCCATGGTTTCAATGCCAAATGTCAGTCTGAAATCGTTACGCTTCATGGCTTGATTGCTCAAACTGACTGGAGAAAATGACATGGTACCGGCACCACTGCTAAAAATCGGCAAAGTCCCAAGTCTCAAAGATGTCTCAAGTCTCAAAATTGATCAAATTTCTGGGAACTTCCAAGATTTCTGGCCTTTTGGCCAAGGTGTATTTTGTTCTGTTGCTATTTGAGCAATCTCCGACTACTGAGATGGATCGCTGTGGCTCTTCATTCCTGTCGCCTCACTTTCCTCGTCTTCATCACTTTCCGCCACAGCGCCATCAGCGGCCAAACAGACCTGAGAGCTGCTGAGCTGAATTACTCGGGACAAATGAGAATGATTCAGCTCTGAATGATTCCTTCTATGAATTTCCCCCTGTTTTTTTCGGGTTTTCCAACATGATTCGTCAAAGTCAAAGTGAAATGACAACGTCATTTTGGGATAACCCCCTCGGACTGTCACGTCGCTCTGAGGTGGTTACAACTTGTCTATTTCTATGTGGTCTTGAACCCTCCAAGTCTTGCAACCCCAACTCCCTCCTCTGTGGCCCATCCTTTCATCCAAGGAACACGCAGGAAGGGATACTTTCTGACCTGAGGAGCGTGCCATGCCTTTGGGCCCTTTAGGCCAACCTCACATCTACGCCAAACGGCACCACATTGCTGCGGCCCAGGGGCCACGTTTTTCACGGGCTGCAGGTCTCCAACATAGGGGTACTGCTCAAATTCGAAGTGACAGCGGCGGCATGCCCAGCAGGGACCCAGGAAGCCGCAGACCTTGAGGGGGGAGTTTGGAATGTCATGTCACTGCAACTCAATGTGTAAAATCTATCTGTTGCTCGTCGGTACCTTCGAGGCACGGTTATTGGAAAGTGTGAAACAACGAAAACCATCTACATGGGTTTGTCTGAAAATATTGTAGCCCTAAACCCAATGGTTTTGCTGATCATTATCCCTGTAAAACGGCTATTTCATTGGGGATGTATATGGATATATATCCTATTTTCAGACACACCAACATATCTCTTTCTTCTCATTGCCACTCTTGATTCTGGAACAGTTGCCCGCCAGAAACTTGGGCAAATATTGCCAACACTTAATGTCCCAAAAGATCCAGGGGAACATCCTTGTCCTCGTTTCAGCCGGTAAAACACCTATATTCATAGTTTTTGCTGTTACTTTTTTTTTGATAGATAAAAAACTTTGTCAATTACAGTTGCATATCATAGATAGATTACATTTGTTTGATGGCAGCAGCCCATTGTTTATTGGCAATCGCAATGATCGCTGCTTTGGTTAGTCACCGTCACGCACTCGTCATCCCCTTGTCTGATAGCACTTGGAGGATCATCCCAGTTAGCAAGTGGTCGAGAACCATACTCATCATACTCATTACCCTCTGGTGAACTAACAGTTTGCTATTGAAAATGGCCATAGAAATAGTCGATTTTCCCATTAATAGCATGGTGATTTTCCATAGCTATGTTAGTTTACCAGAAGGTATCCATTTATAGATGGGATAACCCGACATGGGGACTTACTAATCAGGCTTATTGACCACTTTCCAAATGGGAACATCCAAGCAATCTCACACAAGTGTTACTCATCTAGGTAAATCATGATATTTCACTGACCATCCCTGACTTGAAAAGTTCGACCAACAATCTTCCTTCCCATCCGACCATAGCCCCTGAAAAGTTCGGCCATTTGGGGATGATTCACGCATCCTAACCATGATCCTACCTGAGGTCAATATAATTTACACCCAGATATATTTCCCACATCTGATGATTTTCCCAGCTGTAAACCTCCATTTATCAGGGGATTTTCATGGCTTTTCCAATATTTTGCCACATTTTCCATTGTTTTTACCATGCTTTGCCATGGCTACCATAGTGCGATCGCCTCGAGCCATGCCATCCCACCACCCCGAGCCCCGCTCCTCAGTGAGCACCAACGCTCCACGGCGGTAGTGCGCCGTCAGCGGTGCGCTGGGGAAGCCGTAGACGATGGGAACGATGGCCTGTCGTGCTGCACCTGGCTGGGTCCCAGTGCCTTGGGGCATGTACCAAAATGGCATCAGGAGGAGATGTTTATAGATTTTTCATGGGAAATGTGACCTGAAAAATGTGGGTCAATGATGTTCATTGCGTTGATTTCAGTGACGCAGTTGAAACGATAGTTGCCAATGGTTTTCCCCAGCAAACCTACGGGTTTCCTCCAGCAAGATTTCCCATCAGATTCCTGGTCCTGGAATGCAGAACTAGTGCATGCTGGAGTAAAATCATGAATCCTAAAACTGCGGGTTTCTACAGTACATCCTATGAAAATCACATGAAAATCCGCTGAACACCCTTTGAAAATTCATGACAACCCTATGAAAATCCTATGAAGATCCCTGAAACCCATTTGAAATACCCTCTGGTAAACTAATATAACTATGGAAAAACACCATTTTTAAAGGTAAATCTATAAACAATTGTAATTTTCAATAGCAAACTGTAACAAACTACCGGAGGCTAAACATCACCAAAAACCCATGGACTCCGAGCTGCACTTCGGGCACACGCGGCCCAGTTCCTGCCGCCAGCGTTCGGTGAAGCGATGAAAGGACGCCGAATTGACCGAGCTACCTGGAGCTCCGTGGAGACTTGGCTCAAGATGTGGGGTACCCTCTGTCAATGGATTGGTTAATGGGAAATTTTACAGGAAACCTCTATATTTCATGGGAAAATCCATGGTTTCCTGTAAATTTTCCCTTAAACCAATCCAATGACTCTGGTAAACCAACAGTTTGCTATGGAATAGCTGGCGAATTTTGGATGATTTTCCCAGAAACCTCCATTTAGTTCGGGGATTTTCCATGGCGATGATCGTCATAACCAGAGGGTATATATATATATATACATATATGTTAGTCATATAACATAGCGAGGGAAAAATCACCATGTTTAATGGGAAAAATCACCTATTTCTATGGCTATGTTCAATAGCTAACTGCAACAAATTACCAGAGGGTACCTTGTAGGATCAGCTGTTGGTTAGCCATATAAGATAAATCCAGATGGTTATGACATGTCATACTTATAGTTACAACTTAGAAATTAACCATAGTTAAGTGGTTTTATCCCATGTTTTGTTAGGAACCATAGTTATAATTTACATTTAGAAATGGGATAACCCACGAAATGGGGACTTGCTAACCAGGGTTACTAGCCAAGTACTAAGTGGGATGATCCTCAAAGCAGGGATTGATAAACCTCAGTCAGTTTACTATTCATTGGGGATACCATTTTCCAGGATGTTTGTGATGTTAAATAGACACACTGACATCCCAAATGGTCCCAAATGTATAAAGATGCAAAAAATGTGATTTTTCTGAAGTCAGTGAACTTCGTCAATGGAATGATTCAAGACTTGTTCAAGAATGTTTCAAGCATAAAACCATCCCTGAAGTGCAGAGGGGTCTGACGGATTTCACCAAAGAAACATTTCTTGGAATCAAGAATGGTTGGTTGAAAGATGTCATGTCTGTATGATCTAACTTGGGGTAGAACTTGATGTCGTGACCCTATTGTACCGCGTGCATGCACATTTTATAGGTATGTGCGGGTTGAACTCTATGCCTGTGGCATGGTTCCTGGGGTCATCATCAAGTTGAAGGCATCGCCAGTCAACTTCCCAAACCATTGGAAAAGTGTGAAAATCAAACGACATCAAGCCCGGATTCAAAAAATCCAACTGGGGGATAGTGATCATGTCTAAACAGTACCTCAAACAAAAAAACGAGGCTGTCAGTCCCAAATGCTGAAGGAAAGGATGGTTGAATCTCCCAATCCTTGGTATTCCCATCCAAAAAAGAGGCAAATGAAATGGGAAGAAGACACGGGAAGACGTGGGAATTATCATCTTCATCAGCCTCTGGACGCTCCCATCCCTCTGTGATAGTTACCTCGAACTCCCGGGGCCGCAGAAGCCACGTCAGCACAGGGCACCTGGGCTGGAATGTTTGGGAATTCCAACATGGACCCCACTATGGGACGAATGATCTGCCAGCCCTCCACCCGCGCCTCCAGGAAAACGCTCCTCAGT
This sequence comes from Symbiodinium sp. clade C Y103, assembly GCA_003297045.1. Classification (NCBI taxonomy): domain Eukaryota; class Dinophyceae; order Suessiales; family Symbiodiniaceae; genus Cladocopium; species Cladocopium sp. clade C. The sequence continues at coordinate 385,535 of BGPT01000058.1, forward strand.
ACCGGTTCAGGTCTGAGGCCCCCAAGTTCAATGGCAAAGTGTGTTACGACTATCAGAGATTCAATGGGGAAATGAAACATCTCCGAACTTGGGAACATTTTGGAACCTTGGGGGCTGTGAAACTCTCTTTGCAGCTTGCTCTCAGGCATCCCAGGCTCTGAAACGCCGCAGCCCAGAATGCTTCCTGGTGAGTTACTCGTTGATTCAGTTCTCGTGACGCTGGCAACAGTGCCCAGCAGTCCACAATCTGCAAGAAAGCTGGCGCCTGGGTGCGGCTGAATTCTTGTGCTCATCGACATGTTTTCGGATTCTTTCAGGATCGGAGCACAGTTTTGGTCCAGATTTCTGGACAACACCATGCAAGCACAACATTGTCCGCTTGATATCCCATTATATTCCCATCATTTCCCATCATATCAGCATTGCTATGGTTGGTGTAATCACCATTTTCAATTGATAGATATTCATTGCAACTACCCAAAAACAAGGGCTGATTGGGGAATTTCCAATCACCGACCACCAACAACCAGAACAACACCAACAAATCTTGAACAATCTAGAGTCTAGGCCCTAGGCAAACCCAAATACCAGATTGTTGGTAAAATGATGTATCCTCTAAGTTGAGGCCTCCCATGTATAAGTTGGCTGATAAACCCAGTCAACCGTAGATGTATCTATCATAACCCCTACTTGAAATAGGCAAATAAAGCAACTTATGTAACGAACTGAGGCGCCACCTTGTATGAAATACCCTCCAACTGGAAAAGCCACCATATTGGTAGATCAATTCCAAGGAAAACCTATGGATTTCATTGGATTTCCACAAGTTGTTGTATGTTTACTACAGGGTCTCCCACATGAAATATCCTTATCATTCCCTCCGGTGTCATCATGTCTATGGCTTAGGCTGGAAAAAATCCAGCAGAAGCCTCCATTTATAGCGCTTTTTCCCCATAGATTTCCATGTTTTTTTCCCCTTCCCCAGCCCTGTTGGTTCACACCGGGCGGCCGGAAAGAGCTGCACATCCAGGTCCAACCAGCTAAGCGTTGCATGACGCTGGCGGCCAGTGACGACGCGGGAGGTGTCGCGGCACCTGTGGCGCCAGGTGGTGCACCCCTGGTTAGCTAGGTTGGTTTATAACTTGGATAACTATGGCTTATGGTAGATATATGTAGATATATCTATACTTAATGGGTGTTATATTTCTTAACCAACTAATAGAACTGGGGGGGGCACCACCTTGTAGTTACAATAGAGGAGTTAGGCCCCATTTTTCATAGGAACATGATGGTAGATGGGCTTTCCAAGCCCCGAATTTCACCAAAGACATCATTAAAAACATGCTCCACACGAAAGGATATCCATCAATTTTCAGTGGATTTGCAATCCCATCTGGTATGGTTATACTCACTATAAACTGCCATAAACATCCATAAGCCCCAGTTGATCTAGGGAACTAAACCAACTTAGCAAACTATGAGGCAACACCTTGGAACCCCCCCAATTAAAAGATGCAGAAAAAAACACATTCCGGTTCTAAACAGTAGCTGTAAATCATCCCAAATCACCTTTCCATCCTTCTCAATTGTCTTGGGGTCTTGGGGATAACGGAATATATATATATATATGCTCATTCCACATCTACGAGAATCTTCAATTGGTTTTCAGAAACTTTACAGAAAATCATAGTACTTCATGAGCAATTTAAGGGCTTCACTACTTAATTTGCCGTCATCCAATTCAGGGACAGCTGGATTCTGGAACCATAGGGTGGTTAAAAAAAAAACGTTGCGCGTATGATTGGTAAAACCCATCTCCGATAGCCGTTTGAAGTTCTCAAAGTGATATGAAAAATACCCAACATCAGCCATCAGCACATGCCCTAGGCAACACCCCCCAAGAATCAACATAATCAATCTGTGGATATGGAAGCCTAAAAACGACTGAAACAAAAATAAACAGCCGAAGTTTTATTGACCCTGATTGGGCCAAGTGAATGGTTTTCTGCCTGGGAATGAGTGCAACACCCCTTTGGTGGAAGCTATGCAACCCACTTCATGGCTCCACCGGGCTGCAAAGGTCGAGGTTGGAAGTCGAAGGGAAGGTCACAAGCACAGGCACTGCGAAAGTAGCCTCAGTGGCGCAGCTCTGGAAGTGGATGATCTCAGGTGTAAGTTCAACTAAGAGAGGGATTGAACCACTGAGTAACCACTGAAAATGGGGATCAAACCACTAGAAATGTGGATTTAACCAACAGTGCAGGTGCTTAGTTAACGAGTTCCAAAATGAAATCGTCAATTGCAAAACTCAACCAACCCAGGATTGAAAATAGAAGGGATTCAAAACCACCAAACAAGTTTTGCTTCCCTTTGCCCAGTCGAATTTCTGAAAAACCCACTGGTGAATCATCATTCTTCTATTAAAGTACTACGACTAAAATCACCCTTTGGGCCTTTGGGAAGTATAACCATCCCTCAAATCACCAAACACGGGTTGTAATGCTGCTATTTATAAATTTGATACAAACCTTCCCCAGTCATGGTAGGTTTATGGCAGCCAGGGTTTCCCGCATTCTACCCCTGTTCACACAAAAAAATCAGGTCAGGGGCCATTGGCAGCCTTGCGCGGGTCGTTAGAGAAGCGCTGGAGCTGATTCTTCAGCTGAGCAGAAGAGGCATGGGGCCCAACCAAACCTGTGGGCCGAGTTGGCAGTGTTGGATTGGTCAGTGTCAATCTGTCATGACATTGGGAAACTCCATCCATAGCTCCAACCCGCTCACCAATCCATCTTGGGATTCTAGTAGTCTAATATTCAATACCTTGAGACATCTGGAAAGATATTCCCATGAGTGTACATAAAGAATTCATCCCTGTGTAGCTAGCCATTTGAAGGAATTGAATATTCACTGAATTCAGTCTACGTATGTTCTTTTTTGCCTTGATGGTCCCAAGCTGTCTTGAAGAAAAGCTGCTTGCCTGGTAGCCTCCTACCAGTTCTATGGGTTTTCTCTTGTTGTTGAATCATGAAGTTGAATCATTGATTCTGTTGTGCACGGATTTGTCTGAAATTAGGACACCCCGCATCCCATTGTTGTTCACCAATGTCCCCATGTCATGAACATTTGATTGTTGACATCCAAGGTCTGCATCTCCAAGGGTATCCCTCACTTCCCCCGTCCTCGCAATGCTTTCAACGACTCTGCACGTTCAGCTGCGCTTAATGCCGGGGGATCCATGCCCACGGTCACATCAATGGGCACCGGTGGGTCGTTGGGAACATCCGCAGCAAAGTGTGGGACGAGGTCAGGCACACGCAGACTGGCCGCCAGCATGCTATGGGCAACTTAAAACCATGGCGCCTCTGAGAGGCTCACAGCCCCACAAAGCCTTGCTTTACCCAGCTGTCACTGATTGTCACTGCTAGTGTGAAGACAATTCTGTGATCAAGAGTTTTATCATGTCCTATTAACATCTATTAACACATTCGGGGTTACTAGTTACTACATGTCACCACCTGCGACCCACGTAATTACAGTAGTGGCTGCAGTAATGACTCCCATTTCCACCTTTGATTGGCTCTCTGCAGTTGGATGTTTCAGGGCATGCTGGCCTGATTTGTGCTTGGCATCTTTCGCGACTGCGCATCGCGTTCAAATGGGCCGAGCTGCCACTGCGATACGGCCCATGAAAATGAAGGAAGATCCACCACTATGAAGTCTTCAAACCCACACGGTGGAGGAAACAGGTCATCCCACTCCAAAAATCATCAAACTTGGACTTTTCCAGGCCCCCATAGAAATCCTATGACCCAAAATGACCATCGATCAAACAGAACAGAATCTGGATCTTCTCAGGCTCCGTGTCGAGGCTCCAGCATCTTGCAGAGTAAAATCTTCCACGTATCGATGACAACTCCTGCGTGAAAGGAGCATCGACAAATCCTAGCCTGGCCGTTTCCTCTTGGAGCAGGTTTCAAAAAAGCGTTAAACATCTCCAACCACGAACATATAGAAATCTATAGAGATGTATAGAAACGTATGGAAACGTATAGAAAAGTATAGAAATGTACTGTAGTCTTGATAGTTTGGCACCTGATAGATGGCTCAAAGACCTGTGGAACTGTGATCAGTCGCGGCGTTGCATCCATGAAGGTGGTAATGATGATCTATGCCTACGCCATGGTTTTGATTCCACGAGGTGGTTCGGGTCTTAGAGCCATCACGGTGCGTGACTTCAACATGGATCAGCTGAACACCATGATTTACACCCCTAAGATTTGGAACATCAAGACATCAAGCATAAAATGGGTCCATGCTCAACCCCAAAGCTAGGATTTGAATTGCTACAGTACTTTCATTCGCTTGAAGTGTTCCCCAAAGATCTTAGAGATTTTTTCAAACGTGGATCCAGCCAAGATCGCTTGCTGAATGTTGCTCTCTCTGTAGTGTTTTTGTTGGTCCAGGGCGATGTTCAAATCAGGAAGCCATCACCAGGGCTGTCAGGCGAGTCTGAGTCGGGTGCGACAAGGCCAGTGCAATGGATGAGCTTGCAATAACCTTGGCAAGTCAGAAATTCAAACAGGATGCAGTAATATGCAGTAGGTCATACAGCAGTAGTTTATGTTTGTAAAAAGTCTGGATGAGGTTGGACCCGATATCCTCTCACACCATTGATGGTTAAGAGCTTTCAAGCCTATTGATGTGACTTCAAAAGGGAACTGCCTTGGCTTTCTCACCATAAACTGATGCAAACTGTCAAATTGGGAGGGAGCTCAGAGAATCCTGGTGTGAACATGTAAATTAAACCTTTGCACTACGAGCTGGCAAAAAAAAAAAAACAGTGGAAGGGAGAAGAGGAGAAACATCTCAATCTCAGCAGCGCTACGCAACAATGATCCTCTGTCTCATGATTTTCACTCATCATCATTACCATCATTATCCATCATTCGTCACCATTTTGAAGACTAAAACTAAATTCATCACGGCGAACGTCTGGCAGCATCCCCGCTGCTGAGTCCGGGACAGGACTCAAGCCTTCGGACACCTTCAATTCGTTCAGGCCAGAGCGAAGGATGGTCGAGAGGGTCATGTATCTTACGGTCTTATACTGTGTACGTGTATGTTCCAAGATACAATATGATACAATCAAGTTGCGCTGGTTTTCGCAAATTTGTCATTGAATCATAATCAAAGATGATATCCATGGATTCACTACTCAACACTTGCCTTTACAGTCACGCACATGTTGAACTAGCGTCTCTGTGCGCGATTGCAAGCAGTGCTATCGTTGGCATTGGGTTGAAATCAATCCAGTGTCACACTACCAGTCTTGGATACCCTGCAATTGAGAAAACCAGCACATTCACGTTTTGCTGGACATTACATGCCCCTATTTCTAGCTCACAAATGCTATAGACAAAGGCTCCTGTGACCAAAGATGTTTTGAGCCACCGGACGCCAGCCGCTCGAACTGCAGCAATGGCAGCAAGACCGACCTGGTTCAATCGCTGTCCAAGCTGAGTCCGTATTGAATGCAACTCATAGGCTTCCAAAATATGCACAAACCATCACAAACCCAGTATATTCAACATCATTCAACCACGGCTTTATTGGGTGTAACTTAATCTGACAGGAGGATGGGATTATCAAATATGTCGATGGCCAACCCCCACACATATATATATATACATCTCTCTCTCTCTCTCTCCATCGCCATCACGCATCCCGGAGGGATCAGTATAATTATACAAATATATAAATATGAATATATTCTATTAATACAAAATTATAGGTATATATTATATACTTTGCATAATTAAACCATGTTATCCCTAATCTTTATTGGTTGAACACTCGTGTTGGTTGACCCCGCCATCCCAGGCCAACCTCTTCCCCAGTCTTGCCATCTGCAGCAGCTGCCTGTGTCTGAAACCGGGGGATGAACCCGTCATTCGTGGCCTTTTAATGGGAACAACGATGGGATTTACCATGTTTTTTTTTGCCACCCTATCTTCAGCCAAAGCCATGTTTGAGAAGAGGCTTTTACCGGTATAAAGAGAAATGAATTGAATAAACTAAATCAACATGCATGAAAAAAACATGAAAGCAAAATGACACCAGGCTTGAACCGTGTGCTCTCAGCACAAGATGCTCTCCATGGATCCAGCCCTACTCATAGTGGATATCAATGTATGATCTAGAATTATAAAATGTCATATCAATTCATGAGACATAAACAATCGGTTTATTCAAACACATCACATCAAATAATTTGGTGTATGAAGATCATAGTAAGCCACCACCATGTTATAACATGATAATACCAAAGTAATCTATATATAGATATAAGAATCCATTCACTGTAGATATGCAGATGTACAATATATATATATATATAGGTATCCATATCAACCATATACTTAACCAGTATATATATATAATTATATATACATACTAGACTATCGTTAAGATAATATCTACTACAAACATGCTACCAACCATACTTCACCCAGTAACCTGCCACTTCTTCGGCTGGTCTCCTTGGAGACTTCGAGTGATGACGTTTCCGCTGCCACGCGCGGCACTTCGGCCTGGTGGTTTCCGCGGAGCATGGAGCATGGCATTGGTGGAAGGGAACCATTTGAAGCAGAAACCAGGGCAAACTTACCATCAACTACTTACTGGTGCTTGGTAGGGAATTGGGGGAATGGGATGATTATTAATGATTATTATAGGTCATTCCCCCATTCCCTGCTATTAACGATAACATGATTCAACATACCCTCTGGTAAACTAACATAGCTATTGAAAATTGCCATTTATAATTTATAATGGAATTTCCAATGAAAAATGGTGATTTCCCGATAGTTATGTTAGTTTACCAGAGGGTATAGTGTCTTCCTGAAAATGTTCCCCTGTACGTGGGATTCGCTCAATATCATTGGATTAGTTTAAGGGAAAATCTAGGGGAAACCTCCATATTTCATGGGGAAAACCATGGTTTCCTGTTTTTTTTTTCCTTCAACCAATCCAGTAATATTAAGCAAGCATCCTCAAAATTAATATTTTCACGGGTGGTAACTACTTGTGGTGATATCCATTATGGAAGTTATTACCATGGTTATAGCATGTTATAGCCACTAGTGTTAGCAAAGCAACGCCACAAACCACCAACAAAGATTCATGCTTTATAGCGGCCATTTAAGGTGAAATGGGGTATACAATTGCTTTGCGAACATTGAGGGGGAATCCACAGGAAAACCCTTGATGGTGAAAACCATGGTTTCCCTTCATAACCAATGGTGAAAAGAGCAGCAACGACAAGACTTTCCAGCAAATCTAAGGGGGTCCTGTAAATTTTCCCTTGATCCAATTCAGGGATACCGGAATGACTACCCGCCATTTGAAAGCAAAAAAAACAAAGAATATGAAAAACAAACGCATTTAACATTTAACCCTGGCTTACCGGTCTCTAAAAGTTCGAGGCGGCCTGTGCACATGGATTTGTCCCGTTTCATGCCCGGAGATTTTAATGAAAAACCCAACTCAGCCAGACCAAAAATTAGAGGCTTTACTCACACAACATTGGCAAATTACTTTTTCTGAGGAGTATAGATCCAACAAACCAATCGCCCACAAATAGCATGCTTCAACTATCATGTGGTTGGGGAAACTCAATGCATAGATCCTTGGCCTCTGACAAATCAATAAGCTCCCAACAGCTCCCCTTCCTAATCACCAAACAACAAATTGTGCTACCCTCTGGTAATTCAACATAGCTATGGAAAATCACTATTTTTCATTAATATAGATTCATAATATGATTTAATTAGTAAATCATCCAACGAAATGGGCCATGGCTTCCATAGCTATGTGAAATTACCAAAGGGCACCCTTCAGCAAGGTCCCCGAGTCGAACCCAGTTGTGACTGAGATCCCAGCTGGAGGCATCAAAGATGCATAGGCCGCATCCGAGGCTGCTTTGGCCACCTCTTGCCATCCGTCCTGGCAGGAACTCCCGATACTTCAACCCTCGAAAACCTGATTTTTGGGTTGAAAATTTGGATTTTTTTCCAACAGAAAGCTGGGTGTATGTCACAAGAGTTCGGACTCGTCCGGCTGAACAAATAACGCCAGTTGGAGAAATATGTGTTGTTGGGCCACTTTCTGATGAGAGTAGCGGTTGTTTTACTCCGAAAGGACGCATGAAATGAGAAGGGTGTGGCTTCATAGATGGTTTACTCTCGTGTCAAGTGGTGGATTTAAGAGTTCCAGAAAAATGAGAGACATCACTCATAACCAGCATTAACCAGCAGTCATTCGCAAAATCTCAACCAATTCCAAGATAACGTCACGGACATGTACTAGGATGCAGGATATCTCCTGACCTCTCTTGGGGTACTCCCCATCCGTGCTGGTAGAGAAACCAAGTCCCTTCTCCCAGAAAGGGGACTGGGATGTATTGGATCTCGCCATTGGGGGGTGTCATGTGAGCAAAGCAAAGATTTTCACCCGGGTTATATGGATATCTATCTGGCAAACACTTGGTAGAACACCAAAATTGGCTAGCTCATACATGCCCACTTTGATCGGTTAAACGGTGTAGGTCCCAATCTTGCCTGATCTAAACAGGTCCATTATTTTTACCTTTTTGTTGCTTAAATGCCGATTTTAGCTGATTCAACTGCAAGTTACCCTCCAACTAATTATGGACAATCACCATGTTTAATAGGTAAATCATCAAACTAGGTGGATATAAGATGATATAAGTGGCTATTTTCCATAGCAAACGGTTAGTTTACCAGAGGGTAACGACTTGTTGACTTGTTTCCCGCAGATCTTCCGGACATGTTCGGCCGCCGTCCGACCTTGGCACCGGCCTTCCGGGACATGTGGTGGGCCACAGCCCTAGCAGCTGCCTTGCCAGCCTGGGATGTCAACCAACCCCAGGTTGGTGACCTTGCCAATAGAATGTTGGAAAATGATGCTATACCCAATATCTTCAGCTTTGTTTAATCAAACCAATTACGTCAAAATACACCCATATTTTTCCCACTATAACATCATGTTTGTTTTTTTGCCAGTATAACATCATGTTTGGTGAAACAAAGTGACTATGGGGCAGTCAGGTCTCCTAAGCCCCCGCACCATGCTGGCAATGGCCGCCGAGCTCGTTTTCCAGCCGCTGCCGACGATGGCCTGCCTGCGCGTTATTTTTGGGGTGGCTCCAAGCCAGGCTGAAACGCATGAGTCAGTTTGGCTGGGACAACAAAACATCAAAATTTACAGTATGTGATCAGGTTTGATTCTTCATAATAATTACGCAAACCTCATCGAATCATGGTGGGCTTCACCTGATTACAACACATCAATCGAAATCATTTGAACTAATCATCTCCTTGTCCAAGGATCACAGTCTTCCAAACATCAATGTCATCCCCTTTTAACCAACACACTCTGGTAATCAAACGTGGGCAATGGAAAATCCACTATAAACAGAGGTTCAATGGAAAAACCACCGGAACATTCATGAAAAATCCCAACAAATGGAACATCAAATACAAATGGGAGATGTTCATTTTCCACGTTTGATTACCGGAGGGTGATAACCATAATCATGCCTCCCAAGCCACCATTTGGGGATGCAAAACGACAACAGCTGGCTGGATCTCAGGCTTCCCTTGTCCTTGGAAATGCATTTCTGTTAATGGTAAAAGCATTGGTAACCTGCCTTCAAAAACGCCTATGTTGTGTCCACCTGTACGCAGATATAACCAGCTTAAGGATTATAAATCCTAACAATCATAGTTTGATAGGCATAACAATATACAACAGCAGAACCGGTTTGTGTGTGTGTGCTTGCGTTTGTGCTTGTATTTAGAGAGATATATGTGATATGTGCATGATTTCATTGCCCCGCGGCCTGGTGGCCAAAGCAACCTCTCCGGCGGAGGAACTTTGCCTGGAATGCCATATGGATGTGAAAAAAGATCAACCAAATTATAGCGGGATAATATGAACCAAGTTGTGGATGATATGTAACATCCTAAGCAACTAACATGTATCCATACTCAGTAATTCAAACGTTCAATGACATCAGTAAAGTGCCAATTGCAGTACATAATTCCAACATCAATGGACAAAGTGCGTCCAGATGAGAATCGGAAGCGATGGGAACATGGGCATCCAACCAAGCATAATGCGATAAAAAGGTAATAAAATGAGGCTACTTTATTCACTGGCTATTTCAGATACCTAAATCGGAGGTAATATGTAAGATATTGTAAGATCGATGCAAGATGTAAATTTGAGGAGGACCCCCTAAATTCTATGGCTTTGCATGGAGCAGCCCCTCCGTTTCAGGTACCTGAAATGACCCACTGGTGTGTCTGAAACTAGGCTCTGCCGCAATCCACGTGTTTCAGCAAGCAATTGCCCTGTGAAAATTGCAGAGGTGGATTCCTCCTGATCAGTCCCATAGCGGCGAAACACGTCAATCTCAGGTACGCACCATTGACACACATTACATGACCGTCAAGACCCAATGTACTGAACCACTATGATCAGTATGCTCCAAGCTTCTAATCCAACGTTCAAACGAAACGGCGCCATAACCCTGCCAACAAAACTGCGTGTTTTCTAGTTCTTTCATGTGTAACCAATTTTGACAAAGTTATACATCGTATGCTTAGTCCATTTTCCCATTTATAGCCCATGATTCAAATGGGTTTCTCTGAAAATAGGGTACCCCTCTAATTAGGTTGATCATCATTCTCGTCATTATCCCTATTTGAATGACCATCTTGGTAGTATATCTTATATATATATATCGATCACTCCATTTTCAAACACACCCGAATGAGTAAGGTGGACTTGACTAAACGATCCCTTCAAATCGACCCAGGATGCGCCGCGCGCGATCTCACCTGGCCACCATCTCGGCCACGACTTCTGCAGCTGTCTGGGCTGCAAGGTGCTCTTGGACTTGCAGAAAGCCTACCTTGGCAGTCGGGATGACATGGCTAGCGGCTAGCTGGGAAATGGAAATTTACACGCACAGCATAGCAGCATTTTGGGGATTCATGGAGTCTTATGGGCAATTAATATCGATTACTTAATGGGATATAACGAACCAACAAGTGAGTAATCAAACGTGGCTGGCTGGGAATTCCGAGCAACTACCCTAAATGGATATCAATGGAGGTTTGAATGGGAAAATCATTGGTAAACATAGTGGATTTTCCATGGATTTTCCATGGCCACGCTTGATTGGTTCTATAGGGATATATCCCACAACTTGATAGGGTCCCAGAACCGGTTGAAAGGAAAGTCTGCAGAAAACCCATCCATAGGGGAAACCATTCAGTCTATCACACTCCTCATCTTACTGGTGCTTAGTAGGGAATGGGGGTTGCTGGGATGATTATTAATGGTTATAATAGGTCATTCCCCCATTCCCTACTAAGCACCAGTAAGTCATTCTTCATGCCCTTTTTGCTACCTTTCATCTTAATCTTGTGAAAAACCATGACCCTTGCGGCTCTCACCTCCGTCCAAGGGTCAAAGAAATGCTCGTGGCTTGTCACCGTTCTAGACGATGGGATGCCAAGAATGGGTGATACCTCCAAAACATGAAACAATAGAAACAAATCTACACCCAATTGGATGTTTTATTCCAGAAAATCCAGGGAGAAGATTCAGAGATCCCCACTAATCCCCAGAGATCCCCAGCAGCAGGGCGATTTTTTCACAGCGCCAGCGCCCGAATCTCCGCAATGAAGGAGAGGAAATGGGCCTTTGGATCGCCAGGCCTCAAGGCATTTGAGGCGTCTGACCCACCCTCCATGACAAGGGGATGATGAAGTGGGGTGCAAATGCAATCAGGAAAATGCCTATATATTATAGCTTATCTATGTGCTGTATACAAAGCTTACCTATGTGCTGTCACTCAAGGTCTTTGATTTAGGAAGATCATTGCAAGGAAACATGTCTTTGTCTTGAGCACTTTGGCCCAAGGCATCAACTGAAAACCGATTTGCAGCCCAAGCAGCTGTGCATTCAACTTCTCAAAGCTTTGCAGCACGAGACTTCTGACCACGTGATCGGTAATCCCAACCTGGTTTCAACGAAGCATGAAAAGTGGGAAATGTAGCCCTGGTATGGTCATGTGCCCCCTCGAAGGCGGAACCTAGACGACCCAAAGAAGTTGCAAAATGTGATTAATGATCTATTCTCAATTGAAATAGTGATGGAATAGGGCGACATGCCTATTGCGATGACCATCTTATTCTTTCTGCAGATCCTTAGAGTTGTTGCCCTACCCTCTCCTTCTCAGGTCCTACCAAGTTAAGCCCAGAGACAATCAAATCATGTGCAGCTGCCATGAGTGCTGTGACCGTCGTGCAAAGCATGAAGAGCTCTGCTAAAGATTCCATCAAGGGACCATCAATGGAATTACCTCAGCCACAGCACCCTTTGCATTCGCATGTGCTGGTATGTTCACGTACATGGCCCAGTGATTTGAGAGACATGTTGGCCCGTAATGATTTACACGCAATGTTTTTTAGTGTTCAAATGATTTGGGGAAGTCATAGGTTGTTTGACTCAAACAAAAACCGGAACCATAAGGGAAGCACATAACCTTCGGAATTCTGATGTGATGTGTTCGGAAACCATTTATATGATACATGTAGCGGACACATTGAGGGGATGAATTGATCCTGAAACCAAACAGAGAATGGGAACGCTATGCCATCCTTCATCGTTCTAGCCGAGATTACCATCCACCTCAATTTATAGGGGGATTACCCAATGCCACGTTGATCATGGAAGGGTAGCCCAAGCTACCCTTTTAAAGCCACCCTGCCATGTTTCAACTGGGGACGGGGGATGATCATCCAAGTTGCCCAGCGCCACCTGCAAGACTCTGGACATCACTTGCGCGGCCATGGCATCGACAAGGGCACCCTTCCTGAGATTTGCTGTTCCAGCATCAACTGAATCAACTGCCATCAACCCGCTGAGCACCTGAACAAAAGTCCCTGTAGGCATGTCTATTTCAACAATATATGTCAACAGTGGGTTTACCGGGCTGGCATCCAACAGTAGGACAGAAACAAAGAAAATCAAAATCCAAATCACCTCTATGCCCCCTCTAACCGACTCTAAGCACCACAAAAACCGGGCGTCTCGCCCTTGAGGCGCCGCGCCGACAGGAGCTGAATCGCTGCGTTGGGATGCCCGAGACCACGGCACAGCAGACATTGGAAGCCCAGGGGCGTTAAGCGTGGCACGCGACACAAGAGCTCGTAGCAACGCAGTTCATGGCATTCCTCATACTTTCATGGTTTGAAGGGACAGAATTACAGACAACGAGGTATGAAATGTGGAGGTGGCTTAAGAAAAATCGCTGAAACCGAATCTGGGATCAGTGGTGTTGCTGAAACGGAGGTGCCTTGCAGGTTGAAGAATCAAACATGAAGGAAGCATCGAGAATTTGTAAATCAACCATTTGAAGAATCAAACATAACATTGTGGAAACTACTGACGAAAGGTTTTGCATATGCAAGAGGAATCTGCAAGAAACATCAAGAAACAGCAGTCCAATCAACACAGAGACTCTTGCCATCTCATGGGGAGGCACCTGAGTCTGATTGAAACAACAACATAAAATCAACCAACCAATCATCATCATCATCATCATCATCATCATCATCATCATCATCATCATCAGCAGCAGCAGCAGCAGCAGCTTCATCAGCATTTTTATTGACATGAACCACAAAAATTAATCAAAAACACAAAAAATGCCAAGAACATCGCACCCAGGTTCATTAACGCCATGCTGACACATGACCGCCAGAGCATTGCAAGCATTGGCCCCACCGGAAACGCAGCGATTCCCAGCATCCGATAGCAAGGCATCACAAAGCTCAAGGGTGTGGTCCTAGCCAGCTGGAATGAAATCATGCAGATGTTCCATTGAAAAATCATTTATCAACCTTAAACCATGTTCTTACAGTACCAAGCATGTTCCGATTGGTGATTACCCCTTGAAAGGTTCGCCATCCTAAATATATATATATATATTGTTGGACAACAAGAAGTCGTGTGAAGCTGCTCGCCAAATACATAAATATCATGATTCATAGCCAAATTGTGCCACTGTCAATTAAATCACCGTGTACGTCAGGGGTCTTACAATAAGCCTCTTCACATTGGCTTAACCGTTCGCTTTACCAGCTTGAAGCTGCAAAACAGGGTGAAGAGCATTTTGGTGGCAATATCAATATCATTGCAAGGAACAATGAGGCATATGATGGTATATGTATATATTACATACATTACCAGCTGCCAGGGTACTCGGGACATTTTTTTGTGCAATTAAAATTTGTTTGGTGGTTGACCCTCATCATCAGAACAATCTGAAAAATATCACTTGGGGCAAATGGAAGATGAAACGCATTCACCAAATCTTGCACTCTTGTGTTGTTTTAGAAACGTTCAGAAACCGTGCCCAAAATGACGTTGCGTATGGGGTTGGCCAAAGTAATAAACTTTGGACACCATCTTTCATGATGGTCTGGGGTTCAAAACGCTCGTTTCAAGAACGAAACCTCAAGGACCTGGGCCCCATATCTGAAGAATTATTTCATCTTATTCCATGCGTTTCCGTTACGAAAACTCATGGGTTTGTATAATGGTCAAAAAAACTACAGGTGACAATCAAACACGTAATCCCATAATGTTCAGATATGTGATTATGGATCAAAATTAAAGACTTGGGGGACCACAGATTTAGGTCTATGTTTAGTATTAACCATCCAATGATTGTGGTACCTAATTTTTTCCCATAGCCATGTCCCCATAATGACAATGATGACATGACACAAAAAACACCACCCTCGTCCTGCAGCTCGACGTTCGCCGCCATCGCTCCACAGATCTGATCGGCCAAGTTGAGCGATGCGTCACCCGTAGCACTGCTAGCAGCTTTGGTCAAGGCGGCCAACAAGGGAGCCGCACAGGGCAGCAAATGCTCAGGGAATTTGCCACCTGGAAAATCTGGCAAAGAATAGTGTAGATTGATCCACAAAACATAAAACTAAAATTGATGATGATGATGATGATGATGATGATGGAGGAAAACTTTGGAAATCTTTGGAGTGCTTGCGAGTGTGGAATGGTGATACAGTTGAATTGTGAGGTGATGAATCAGACATGAATGCCACAGTCCCTGTCCAAAAATGACACTGACTTCCCAAGAAATTAGGCCGTCTTCTGCTAGTCACCCCCACATTCACCATCATTTCCAGTGAGGTCGCAGTGATTCTGGGCTGAAGCTCCAGTGCTTTAAATCTCCAGGTTTTGTGTAGTAATTCCCATAGAAATCCCAAAAATCCAAGTTTTTACGGGTTGAATGGCCCGATTTTCCCATGTCTCCCGGAAACTCTGCCAGGGCACTCAGCTTCCGCTGCACGGCCTCTACCAGCAGCCGATCCATCTGCGCTTCCAGCGGTGCTAGCCCCGCCAGGGCGCAGAAGCGGCGCTCCGTGAGGTGTAGCGACTTACCACTGACCTTGGTGAAAGTTTCTATGGTGACTAAGTAGTCCTTGGATGTAAAATGGTCACTTTAGTGGGGAAAATGAAGATGAACTTTGATATTCAGAAAGTTTTCTATCACTTTCTCGGATTTTTGGGTGTTGACCGTGAGTTTCTAGTCACAAGTTAGGTATGCAATCATGATTGATTGTGCATGCATTATTTTCAAAAATGGATCAAGTGAAGAGTTTAGCTGGCCTCGTGGAACTGGGATTTTTGGATATCATTCAAACTTCAAATATCTGATATTATCTGATATGATGTGTTCACTTTACTTTCTGGATGGCACTGATAGCTGGCCGCAAAAAAAAAAAAAACATGAATTGGAATGATGGCAGAAGATCTTCAGGACAACCACCAACATGTGGCTTGAATCAACCAAAATCAGCTGTGGATAGCAACAATGGTGGTAAACTTTCAGTTGTGGAGTGGAGTATATCATATGGACTATGAAATTGCAGGCTTGGGGCCAGTAGCTAGGATATCCCATGCCAACTCCAACTCCAGGCCTTCTGACCTGGGTACCATTTGAACTAACCTTGGGGACCGTCCCAAAAAGTTTGTCAATGCATC
>BGPT01000058.1:406707-418343 GCA_003297045.1 Symbiodinium sp. clade C Y103
TCAAAACCCTATTAAATCAGATAAAATTCCCGTAAAATCACCCATTTTTGTTGCTCCAACCACCATTTTCCAAGGCAAAACATGGCGCCTTCATCAGCTCCGCGGCCCTCTTCGCCAGCTCCAGCGCTTGCTCTGCGTCCGGCTCCGTCCTCAGCTGCGCCGCGCAGGTGGCGGCCGCGTAGCGCTGGCTCGGCCTACGGCAGTGGAAATGGCGAAGAAGTGATGTATAGATTATGAATGCTACTGAGAATTTGTAAAACCCATTTTGGAAATAGAGATTGCTAATCAATATCATCAATTGGGAAATGGTTGATTTAGCATAGGTAATCATAGGTAGTTAATCTATTGATGCAAATGTCAGATATATTCATTGTAACATTTATCTCACTTATTCCAAATAGGAAATGCTAATCATCATGAGTTATCAATCATGAGGAATCATCTTCTTTGAGGTATTTGCACAGGTCTTTTTCAAGATACGCTGGGGATTTTTTTTTGGAAATCCAGCCGTGCCCAGCCTAGCAGCTGCAGCCAAGACCAGGACCCACATGGCCTGCCCAGAAGTCGTCATCGGCTTTGGTGGCTTTAAGTCATTCCAAACATATGCTCGTCATCTGAACCTATCATCCCATTCTTGATGCTTGAAAAAGACTTGAAAAAAAACAATCAATATCTGAAACCAACAGAAATGGTCAGGGTTGTCTCTCTATGGTAGCTTGGATTTGCTTGAGGCACTTCCCGAAAAATAAGCCATAACATTCCCCAAGAAAGATCCCAAGTAGTGGACATTCCGTTGAGAAAATTAACAATCATCTCATCTTCAGCAAATCAAGGGTAATCAAAAATGCTTACACAACAATGGCTGGAACTGAAGAAGCCACCATTTATTTCTGGCTTTTATTTAGGGTTCCAGGAATGTGATGTTACATATTTCTGATGCGGGGTTGTCTCAAATCTTCAAATCCCCAGCTCCCATGATCGCCAAACCCGGGCCAATCTGGTAACCTGTGATTTGATCACAATTGCCAAATCAAACTCCATGCTACGCGGGGATGATCACCACTGCACACACACCGACGTCTATCATGAACATATCCGATATCATGATATCCCTTCATGACTAACAGCCATCACAATAGAATGGGCTCAAGCACTTGCCAGAACCGAAAGGAAGCGTTGACGTCGACCATGGCTGCATTTTATTGCGCGGCTTCATGAACTTTGTTTCATGTCTGCCTAGACCCTCCAATTAACCCCACAGAATTGGTTAAACCATGCAAAAGATTGTAAAAGTATAGAAATTATCATGTAAAACAGATGAAAACAGCATTTTTTTGGCTACAAACGGTTGGTTTCAATTCTGCCTATTTCACAAGGACCCGGCCGGCGTTTCGCCTGGTTCTCCAGGCAATGCTGTCCAGCAAAGTCCAAGGCAAGATCCCAGTGGTCCGCAGAGGAGAGGGCAAAAGCTACCTGGCAGCACCAAGGAACTTCGGGAGAAGATGGGGCTACTGATGGTGAGGTCAGTAGCCACTAACAAAACATGAGAAAAGCACTTATAAATACATGTCACATACTGACATATACTGTACAGGTCTTATTCTTATTAAGTTATTACATTCTGAAAATCTGACATCTTCTGTTCCGAAGGGAGAGTAGGAAGCCTTTGGTGGAAATAAAACTTTGCACTTCCCCCCATGGTTTCGGTGTGCACCTGGGCGCATGAGATCGCCCACCCTTCAGGCGGTGCGCTTGGAAAGGTCCATGCGGCGCATGCAGCGAGTGCGGAAGAGTCGGCCTCGCCAGGCACAGCAGTGCAGGATTTTTGTTTGGCTTCATACCCTTCCTGAGAAAGATGGTCTGTAATGGATTGTAATGGGACTTAAATGCCGATCACACGGAACCTGACGGTATACATCAATATAGCACAGTATGATATGCGAGTTGGTTCAGAAATTGGTGATTCCACCACCAGTTTTTGGCCATTTGGATGTAGAAAATGCAGTTTTAAACTTTGGGGGTGCCTTGTATTCAGACAAACCCCATCCCCAAAGGAATTGAAAGCACTAGACACCCAGCGAACCCGAACACAAGAAATTTGGGTTGAAAGGTTGTTGTCCCAGTGAGGAACGGAAACCAAAAATTGGGGGTTGCATAAGGTACATGGTAAAGATTTTCTTGGGTGGACAACCAGTGTCCACCAACCAACTCAGCCAGGATCCCGTTTTGGTGACCCCCGAATTGAACCTGGAATTGGCTATCCCGCGTAAACATGGAGTGGTTCAGCAGTCTCAACTGACATCAATTGACCACTGTTTCCAATTCTTCCGGGGGGACCTTTGACCTGCCCAGTTCACTATCGGTTCTTCAAGATGCAAGGTGATCCACCATCCAAAAAAAAGGGCCGATTTCATCACATCCAAGTGATATGTCTAGTTGAACATTCCGTTACAGCAAACAGTCAAGTGTCTTATCTACCTATTTCAGGCCATTTTTATCCTTGAAAAATGCAAGTTTTTGATGGTTTACCTGGTAAATTAACATAGACCCTGGCAGATAGGAATTGGAAGATTAGTTTCCTCCAAAAATCACTATTCTCAGGGTCTATGTCAATATACCAGAGGGTAAATCCCAAAAAAAACACTTGACTTTGGTGAATCCCTTCCCGCACCTCACAAGCTGCGCGCTGCAGCAGCCCCGGCAGTTCGGTGCTGAAACGGAGCTGTGCGGCCCGCTGGGCATCGTGGCTGCAGGCCAGCAGACCTCAGACAGAGCTGTTGGGACCCCGGGCACCTTGGGGAAGTCGCAGAAAATGCACGGATGGCCATGACATGGTTCACATTCATCCGGGCTTGACGTGAAGTCACATAATTAGATTTAGATCATAGGTCTGTAAAATCTGTAAGTCTTGCATTTATTGGCCTCAAAAGTGTATGGACATGTTATGGTGCACCTGCTAGTGCCAGCATCAAATCTCAGGTCATGACCCAAGTTCTTTTCGTCCTGGCGTGGCCCATGGTCAAGTGCCACATCACCGAAGAAACCATGAGTTGGTCGACTTAAATTTTGTTCAAATCATGGATTGTGTGTGCAGGGGTCCCCAAATCAATTTCCAGTGAAGCTACGAGAATTTGATCTGCCCATATCTGCTCCAAACCCACAAAATGTTGGTATCTATCCATTTACGCAAATTGGCCCTGGATAAGATGACACACACACACACAGGTTACCCTCTGGTAGTTAAACGTAGCTATTGAAAATGGCCATAGAAAATCATAGAAATAGTGGATTTCCCCATCAAAAATGGTGATTTTCCATAGTTTTGTTAGTTTACCAGAGGGTAAACCATATCTTATATATCATATCATATCAGATCATATCATATCAGATCATATCATATCATATCATTGGTCGCATCGTCAGACCTATCACAGGCTCATGTAACCGCAGGTTGTTTGTAGGTTCATTCTTGGGCCAAATCCATCACTCAGACTCCAAAACAATCAGCAGAACTTCCCATATCTTGGCATAATGGGATAGGGGTTTCGTTGCAAAAAAAAGTCGAAACGCTGTTTCCTCATCATTGACCCTATAAGACTTGCAATTTTAGGGATGTTCCTCGGATTTCAGACAAATCCAAACATTGCATTTCTGGGTAAGCATTTGTACGCACACATATCATTGTGGAATTCCACGGTGTCGCTATTATGATTGCTTAGTTTTGCCCCCATTGTTGTTGGTTTAAAGTTGGCCTCCTTTTGACCGCCAGAAATCATTGAGAAAGGCACACTGGGGGCGAGCCTGGATCTGGTGACAAATGGCCGCGGCAATGTTGAGGGGAAGCTGCGCGATGGAACTTAGCTGCCGGCCTTCCAAGAAACCTTTCCTGCACGGGCTGCGGGTATCACTGCCAAGGTGGCGAAGATTTGCGAAGTAAAGAGGGTGATGGGTATGATGATAGCGGTGATGAGAATGATGATGTGATGTTGATGATGTGATGTTGATGATGTTGATCATCATGATGATGAGCGATTATGATAGTGGTGGTGCTAGATTGGCCACAGCAGTCACAAATTTCATGGAGTGTTCACTTCACGAGCCTCACAGAAATTGTCCGAAAGTCATCGTTCCCTGGCCCACTGCTATTGTAAATCAAAACCAAGCCATTCTAATTCACGTATAATTTCCACTTGTTATTCGCTGCGATCCTGATTTTGACATGGTTTGACTTGCATCCCTTTTTGGTGGTTGAACTCCTTGTCGATTGGGGGGCCCTTCTGAAAGCATATCATCGCGTTCAGCTTTTTTCAAGACACTTCCAATAAAGCGCAATGGCCAGAAGGGCTTGTTCTCGTACAGGTGCCCAGTCTTGCAACAGCCTGAGATGGGCATCATGGCATGCTCCAAAATGCTCCCCATCATGGGCTTGATTGTAGTATTGATGGGCAGAGAAAGCTAGTATGATTCTTGATTGGATTTATTGATTGGCTTGCTAAATTAACACAAAGACCATTGCCATTAAAAAATAAACAATCACAGTAGCTGGGATATATAAACCATCCCCACATGGTAGGTTTATGGCAGTGGGGTTTTGCACATTAATGAGTTATTAATGACTCAAATTCACGATAACATTCGGTATGAGAAAGCATCCCACGAACCACTTGCGCCCAAACAAAAATAATCATCCCAGTCAGAAAAAGAGGGCCTAAAGCCTCCAAACAAACATAATTAAACGCCAATTAGGAATGATAATCATCAGATTCTGGCTGAAATCCAAAAAATCACCAATAAACCTGAATATAGCGGTTGTCCTACGGCCATTTGGGGATGATTCCATTTATAGTTCCCATCATTCCAGTGGTGACACTGCGTATGGTCATGTCAAAAATCATTCATTCAGATTTAGATCCCATTAAGTCACGATTACAAATCATGAATTCTATATGGAGTTGTTTTATTCTTTTTATGTTTGGAGCTGGGAAAATAATCGGTTACTTTGGCTGGGTGATTTTCCCGGGTCATGTGGAGATGGTCCTCGGCATAGCATGGTGCCACTCCAAGGGACACCTGCTGCGGCGGGTGGAGCGCTCGCATCATCAGCTGCAGCGCTGCGTCTTGCTCGGCGCCCGTGAGCCGTGGCCAGTTGAAAAGCCTCAGGGACGAGTGAAACTTTCCTGGTGCCCTGAACCAATGCTACTGCTAGTAAAGCACTGGTAAACCATTCCCTATAAATGGATCGTTTTAACATGTTTTAACCATCGATATATGGGTGGTTTATTGCTGCTTTACCAACATTAGAAAAACGATGAGTTTCATGTGCAAATTCATTGTGGTGATGTTACGTTCTTCCAGAACTGGCAGTGGGAAAGGAACAACCCAATGATCTGAGCTCTCGAGTCTCCATTGTTTTGCACCATTTTCGCGTAGGGGCCCGATCGCTTTACAGTGTTTCGTGCACATCTTTGACAAAAGTGTTTCTGCAATACTACAGTGGTCTTCAACCATTTTACCGTAGTTCAATGTAGTTCAACTAAACTTTGCTTAAAGAGTCAAACCAAGAATGATAAGCTGAGTGCCCTGGATGTTTTTAGTGTTTGCAGCGGATAGCCTCACCTCTCAAGGAAAGTCAGAATCATTGTGTAGCAAAGGGGTTGCAGTCTCCACTAAATTGTCATCTCTGAAACAAATTTTGGCGCCTAGTAAGACATTTCGGAGCACATTTACATTCAGTGGTACTCCATGTGTCGCCACCCCCAATACTAGTATAATTCAACCTGGACCCCTAAAAGATTGCACTTCCAAATCCTAAAGCCACCTTTCTAAAGTCCAAGACCCAACCTACCATCCGGATTTTGCGCCGTCGTGACGTGGAGTACTTCAGGGTGAGGGCCGCATGGAAGGCTGCAGATGGATCTGATTGAAGCAGCACCAAGCCACAGACCTGCGACAAAAGTGGCAGGTGTATGCAGGCGGTTCGCCCTAGGAATTGGATTAATGTTGGAATAAACCACCCAGATGGGTTTATAGAACCCATTTATGGTAAAATTGGGGATGCTTTACATTATAATCCCTCGTGTAAGGCTCGGTAAGTGGGGGCGAACCACCTCACCTCGCTGATCTCTGAGTCCAATCCTCGCTCGCAGAGCATGTCGTGGCCATGAGCATGATCTAACCGAACCTAACCAGAATGACCAGAATGGGCATATTTCATCGTATTTCACGGGGCATAACCAACAATATGATCTTTCGGTTGGTCCCCCAAAAGTCGGGATCATGTCTGCCATGGACAAACCTCGTTGAGCTAAAGCTCTTGAAATTGTTGGAACATGGCCAATCTCAGTTATCTG
Organism: Symbiodinium sp. clade C Y103; assembly: GCA_003297045.1. Classification (NCBI taxonomy): domain Eukaryota; class Dinophyceae; order Suessiales; family Symbiodiniaceae; genus Cladocopium; species Cladocopium sp. clade C. The sequence goes on from BGPT01000058.1 coordinate 413,058, forward strand.
ACAGGGGAGCCTTTGTTTGCAGCTGGTTCGTACATACCACTGTGGCACAAGATGCAAGCACCAAACTATCCAAGGTTGACCCAGCAAGCTCTGGCAATGCCCGCCATGCAGGCTGAGTAGCGCTGTGTTTGGTTTGGAGTCATCATGTGGAATCACGCCGGCGATATCTGCAACTCAAAGAGGAATAAGGCACCCAATCCAATTTGCATGCTCTATGTATCTTTCCTTTCCTTTCCTTTCCTTTCCTTTCCTTTCCCTTCCTTTCCCTTCCTTTCCCTGCGTTTCCTTACTTTCCTGTCCTTTCCTATCCTATCCTTCTACCTATCTACCTATCTATCTATCGATCGATCTTTCTATCTATCTATGCGTAGTTCTCTCCCAGAGTTCAACCTTTTTAGCACACCCCCACTAATGGCAGGGTCGATTTGTTCGTTGGGGGGATGGCAAGTTCACTTGTATGCCATTCTATCCCCATAAATCTACGTGGTTCTTCCACGTGTTTGATACTTAAGCGAAAGAAATCAACAGCCTATGGCTGCATAATAGAATATAATAGATTCGTAATAAACATGTCATGTTGTTAGTTTTTATCCCCATGATATTCCAGTTGAATATCTCCACAATCCCCTCTCATCACATCGGCCGTGTCCCGCCTGTGCTGCGCTGGGCAAGCGCCGGAGTTGCAGCAAACTGGCCTGACGACACACGGGGTCTGGCCAGGGGATGACGATTCTATCGAGAGAACCATGTCATTGGGACCATAAATTCATCCATTTGGGCTGAAGAAAATCAGCCATTCATGGCCATTCCATTCCCACAAATGGAGTTTACAGCTAAGCTAAGAACACCTTTTGGCATTGGTCATGGTCAAGACACGTCAAGACATCCGGCCCCGTGGCCCACAATTGTTGGTTACTTTGGCTGGGAAACAATCCAATTCATGGCCTGGGAGCTATCGATTTATATAGCCCAAGACAACAACTCTTGATCCAACCAACAAAGGCTTACCACATTTTTTCGGATATCCTGAAGAGGTGGGTCAATCATGAATATCATATATTATCATCATTATCATAATTTCTCATCAAAAACGGCATTTCCACCGGCAGGTATCCATCGAGTTTGACCTCTACCCATATCAGGCTCAGCCACCTCCACCATTCGCCGCTCATCTGGGCTCAAGGAAGGGGATGACGCGAGGGCGCAGCAACGACAGAAGTCCGCGGCATCCATGCGATCAGGTGAAGCTGCTCGGTGCAGATTGTTTGGTTGGCTGGTTGGTTGCCTATTGGTTGGTTGGTTGGTTGGTTGGCTGGTTGGTCGGTTTTCTGCTTGGTTGGTTCGATATCTGGTTTATGGGTTTGCTTCGTTCGTTCATTGGTTGGTTTGCTGACATTATTGTACTATCACAAGTGGTTGATGCCAGGAATAGACATGTTTGGAGGACTGAAGTCTGAAGTTCAATGTTCTGACTTTCTGTGCTTGGTATTAGCACTCCATCCAGCAAATATATACGTACTTGCTTGATTTGAATGAATCATCCCAAGCATTTGTATGGAAATCAAACTTCATGAACCAATCATGTTTCGCAAGTGCTTCGCTTCATTCTCGGCATGGCAGTCTTTTGCGCTCACTCATGACAACATTACTGAGCAAACACCGGGCAGAGGTAGGATGTCTGAAGACTGAAGACAAGTTGAACACCAACTCCTCAGTATCCTGAACTATGGGTCTAGCACGGTTTAGCCTTGCTGGATTGTTTATCAATGCACTGTTGATTCAATAGCATTTGATCCTTTTTGATTCATGATTTGCTTTGTGACTCAAGCCCCTGAAACCTCCTCAGCGTCCTCTGGAAGTGGTCAAGTGAGATTCCATTGAGATCTTCAGTAACCAAAGCTGGCAGTGGAAAAATCGCATGAATAGGGATTGTATATCCATTACAAACATCTCCAGTCCAGCAACACTAATGCAGGAGATCCGCACGTGGATCTTCTGCAAGGTTTGACTGAAACCTTCGTGAATGGTGACACTGCGCCCTTCAAAGTCATCCATCCAAACTGACATGTCTACACGTAAAATGGGCAACTTATCATAAATCACATATCTTACTGGAAAAAAAGAAACAACTTTGGAATATACCAACCAAATGCACTAAATAGGCAAAAGAGTCGGAAACTTGGAGATTGTTAGGAATATATGAATCACCATCTGACTATTACCCATCATCGTTCACCAATTTCCAATAGGGAAAATGGTTCATCTCATATATCCTTTGGTAATGAAACATGGCTTTCTCCAAAACCCCCCATTTAATTCGAGAATTTTCTCAGCCATAAACCTCCATGTATAGGGGATCTTCCATTGCCACCTTTGATTACCCAATAGTTGGTTATAGTTATATCCCTATGTATACCCCATTAGTGTGGGTAAAACAATAAAAAACCATCCCCTAAATCACCATAAATGGGTGGTATAAACCATTCCCAAATGGGTGGTTTATTATTGTTTTACCCCCATGAAACCCCTTTGAATCTCCAAAATTCTTGATGGTAAAATCTCCATTTCCCAGGCCATGAGGACACCAAGAAGGGGATCAGCAACCCCTGCAATGAACTCTGAGACGTCCCACAGCACTGGAAACTCCATCCACTCCGTCGTCCACCGTGGCTTCTCGAACGGCTTGACCCACCTAGCGCTGGCGCCCCCACATGGGCCCAGCAATTGAAAGCAGCATTTTCTCCATTGAAATTGTATGAGATTGTCATAACTTGGAGTGAATTGAAGCTTTAAGGACCACCCCAAATCCAAACATCCAGATTGTTCCACTGTCCCGAAATCAATATCACCAAGATAGAAATCCATGGGTTTGCCTTCGAATGGAGTGTCAAAATCCGGCCATCACTATTGGTTTACTAGAATCTAATACTAGAAACTTTACACAAAAATATGAAGTAGAAAACACCAATCCCCATACAAATGTTGGATCCTAAGCCTGAAGGGCAGGGCACAAAGGCAGCCCCGGCTTGCGTTTGATCTTAGAGCGACCTTTAAAGTTTAAAGACTCTGAATGGATGTATTGTAAGCACGCCTTTTCCCGACTATGCATCTGAGCTTCAAACCACATTCTAAGTTTGTGAAAGCTACGGCCACTCTTGAACATTGTATGTAAACATGGGCATTTCGTCATTTCCAAGATATTCATTTATGCAATGCAGAATGGTACCAAATGAATCCATTTAATATGATATGACATAATGACATGACATCATAAATGCAGCAGGATCATTTTTGGAACAAGGAAAGCAACTCAGTGTGGCATGATCTATGACATGGGTTTTTCCAAACATGAATTATATAAACCAACATAGAGTGGCTTATCATGGCTTATCATCATTTTCCCCAGAAAATAAACTGCTAATTTACGGTGTCCCCATGTTTAGATTCATTGAACCCACATGTTAACATTGGGGAAATTGAATAACACAACCCCTATTGTTGGGGGGTACCCCTGGGCAAAGCTCAAACTTCCATGACGATGGTCGCCTGATCAGGCTTGAAACCTGCAGCGGCCGCGACTTCCGCAACTCTTCGAGCGATCTGCGCCTTCGCTCCAGGCCAACATCTGGGGTTGATCAGGAAACATATTGGAACCATGAGCCGATGAAGCAACAAAGAAAAATGGGAGCTCACTCCTGAAAGCTGGCATGAAGCTGCCTAAAAGTGTGGTTGAAACATGAGTTTTTTCGTAAAACTTGTTTTTTTTAAGGTTTTCTTCAAAAACCAGGGTGTTCTTCAAAACAATTTGCGAGCCCCTGCCGCTTGCATGCAACAACAACCATTCAACTTGCAAAGATCTGGCGTATCCAAAATCTTTGAAACCTGTGATGGGTTACCAATGATTCCCCGGGTACGGCGTTGTGCTGGCAATTCTTCGCGTGCGTAGAGGTCCCGCCGAAAGCTTGGAACCCAGCTTCCCAAACCCCGACACCAAAACTCATGCACAGCACCTGTGGCAACCACAGGGGTAAACCCTCCGGCAATGGATTGACAAGGTCCGGTTAATGGGCACTGACTAAACATGGGATGGTTTACATGTGAATGCCAAACACCACCAAAATCTTTGGCTTTGGAGGCCGTGTGTCCATGGTCCATGTGGCAATGGGGTTAGGAGAATCACCATGAGGCTTCCAGTGGTAATAACCCGTTCCCTCTGGCACCTTCAGAATCAACCATTCATCTGCTCCATGCAAGCCTTGGAGGGTGGCAAACACCGTTGAAACGGCTGATGGCCCTAATGGCCTGAGAATCACCCAAAGAGTTTTGCGTTCGTACTTAGAATGACATCAAGAAAAGCGCTAGACAAAACAACAGGGCAAAGAATATCCAATATGAACTTGTTAAGAAAATACAGTTTGCGTACGCACAGAGAGAGAGAGAGAGAGAGATAGAAAGATAGATAGAAAAATAGATAGATAGAGAGATACACATTGAGCGAGCGAGAGAGAGATACACATAGAGCGAGAGAGAGAGAGAGAGATACATATAGAGCGAGGGAGAGATACACATGGAGCGAGGGAGAGAGAGAGAGAGAGAGAGACATGCAAAGATACATACAACATCTCCCACATGACTTGCCCTTCCACTGGAAGCTTGGCCCCCAAACCAGCAGCCAGAGCCGCGACCTCGCAGGACGTACCACAGTTTGTAGGTCTCTAGGTCTCTTAAAAGAATGCTCCATACAAAATTGAAGGAGAGGTGTTACAAATAATTAGAGCTAAACTACCTACAGTATTCATAATCAAAATTTGATGTTGATCACATTTGATCACATTGACATCGCGGCCTCTATCCTAAAATTACTTTCTTCGAGTGATCCCCACCATGAGGCTTTCTTTGGCATATTGTGTGATACAGATTTTGACAGTCTTTCTGGCAAAACTTTCTGGCAGGGAAGAGGAGGAGAGGACAACTCTGATGAAATCTAGANCTTTGGCATATTGTGTGATACAGATTTTGACAGTCTTTCTGGCAAAACTTTCTGGCAGGGAAGAGGAGGAGAGGACAACTCTGATGAAATCTAGAGACCGAAGGTCTCTAGATTTCATCAGAGTAGTCCTCTCCTCCTCTTCCTCTTGGCATTCTATCTGACATTTTCTCTGACATTCTTTCTGACATTCATTCTGGCATTCTATCTGGCATTCTATCTGGCATTCTTTCTGGCATCCTTTCTGGCATTCTTTCTGGCATTCTATCTCGCATTCTGTCTGGCATTCTTTCTGGCAT
>BGPT01000058.1:418996-439504 GCA_003297045.1 Symbiodinium sp. clade C Y103
CATTCTATCTGGCATTCTATCTGGCATTCTTTCTGGCATCCTTTCTGGCATTCTTTCTGGCATTCTATCTCGCATTCTGTCTGGCATTCTTTCTGGCATGTATACAGGTTGAAGTCCGGCAGTGCCCGCTGGGATCTGGAGCTCGCGGTTGAAGTTCGGCAGTGCCCACTGGAATCTGGAGCTCGCGGTTGAAGTCCGGCAGTGCCCACTGGGATCTGGAGCTCGCGGTTGAAGTCCGGCAGTGCCCACTGGGATCTGGAGCTCGCGGATGAAGTCCGGCAGTGCCCACTGGGATCTGGCAGTCGCGATTGAAGTCCGGCAGTGCCCACTGCGATATGGGGCTGGCAGATGAAGTCCGGCAGTGCCCACTGGGATCTGGAGCTGGCAGATGAAGTCCGGCAGTGCCCACACTGCGATCTGGAGCTGGCAGATGAAGTCCGGCAGTGCCTGCTGCGATCTGGAGCTGGCGAGGAGGAGGCGGGAGGAGGAGGCGGGAGGAGAAGGCGGGAGGTGGCGGGAGGTTGTCCACCCGCCCCCCGCACCGCACCCCCCCCCACCCGCCCCCCGCCCCGCGCAGCTGTGATAAAATCTAGTAACCCTCACCTGGCAGGTGGGGAATTGCAGGCCTCAAAAAAAATGATCAATGCATATCAATGTGCCATTTGCCCAAGCAAATGTAGCCATGTGCCCAGCTGGTCGGCATGATCCCCCGCATCTCAGGCTCACCTTTGCGGCCTGTCCCATCTCGCGAGGAGATTTCGAATGCCGCTGCGCCTGCGCGGCCGGGCTGCACCAACGAAGAGCAATAAATCCACTTCACGATACATGGCAAGATCATGGGAAATTAGGCTACATGTTACATGTGTCTAAACTAATGCATCGTACATGTGCATCAAAAGTAACGACGTAGTAAGACGGTACATGACATAGTTCCAACTGCTCCCAAGTTGCAGCCCCATTCAGCAACTGGTTCATGACCCTGGTGAACAGGTCTATTGACTGGAGTTAAGTGGGTTATAGTTCTGTTTCCTAATGGTGGATCCACAATCATTCATTCATAAGGTTCTAATTTGTGGCTTATTGTTCTAGATATCTCCACGCTTGGGAGACCTTTGCTTGAATTCAATCTTGTTTGCAGCTTCAAAATGGATCCAAATCGCTGAGAATACTTTGGATCCCTCCCAAGAAAAGAACTGTTTCAGGGTGTGGTTGGGATTATTCATAGGTATAACCATGCGATTCAAACTCCCATGAGTTGAGATGTATAACTCTTACAACCCTGGTTATGCAACCACTTAGTTCACTTGGTCTGCACAGGGCACCCCCAACCCCCGGCCACCCCAAATACAAGGGCAGTAACCTGAGTAAATCATGGCAAAGGTCAAGCGGGTCAAGTCAACAAGTTACCCTCCAAAAGTGGCTATGATTTACCTCTGAGTTAAACCCAACAATCATTCCCCTTATTGGAATTCATTATTTGGTATGCCCCTATTCATTTGGGATGATTTATCATAGCCCCCCCAGATTGGTGAATGGCTTCAGGGGGTTAGGTACACCATGGTTTACCACATTGATAACCCAGGCTGCCATAAACCTACCAATCTTCGGGATGGTTTTATTCCGACCCATCCCATTTCTGGCTATTTTGCGGATGGTTTACAGCAGGGTTTGGGTAAGGGTTTGCCAACATTGGTCATCTTTGGATGAGTCATCTGGCTTGGGGGTTGGTATCAAAGTAGGTAAAGGTTGGAATGAACATCATTGAAAGCACCAAGTATTGAGGTAAGCCCATTGCTCCCATGCATGGCGTTATGTCCAGATCCTCATCTACTAGGCTAGTTCACCCTATAGTTTTAAATGGATTAACCCACTTCTTCCCCGAAAATGTCACCTACTTAAGCTCCCAGGCTATCCCAGGCTCCCAGTCATTGGGAGCAGCGCCAGCGCGGATCGCCTCAAACATGGCCACATTGGCCGCCGCTTTGGCGGCCAAGTGCATGGCGGCAGCTTGGTGGCTGCCGAGAGCTAGGATCGCCTGGCGCCAAAGGAACATGATACCAATAGGAACCGTTAAGAATGGTGGTTTTGCCAGAAGACACGGTGGTTTTAGCGTGACAAACAGTTGTTGTTTACCATGAAAAAAGGCAGTTTAACCAATCTAAATGGTAGTTTAATCAATTTTGCATGATAGTTTCCTAGTAACCACTACTCTAAAAGTGGCAGTTTTAGACTATAACATACCTTAACTGGGAATTTCTTGCAGTTTGCAAACTGGGAAATCTCCATTTTTGATGAATACATCAATGTCACCTATATCGCAAGCAATTGCCAGGGGTGTTCCCTCATAGTTTTGAGCAAAAGGTGCGTGTAATTTTTATCAATTCCTTGTTTTTTGCCTGGTGATTTCAAGGTAACCATTGCAAATGGTGTCTGAAATGCGGATATATGATATATAGGCAACATTATATCATAACTTGGGTTTACTATAGACCCTAAGAGGTTTCGTTTGAGGGTGTATGTAGTACGTTTAGGGGATGGGATTATCATAGTTGCATGTGTATGCACATACATGCACGGATCCATGTATTTATATGTGCAAGTATCACCCTCATATTGGTTGCACACCTTTGCAATCAACCTGAGGATATATAATTGTCATCAATTTCGATGAATTCCTGCAGCCGATTTTAGTCCATCAAGTTGGTGTCTTGCCCAACTATCGACCATCATGCAGGGTGAGGCCGTTTAAGAGTCGCCACCAACCGAGAGCCATCGGAGATACTGAGTTTGGGTTTAATATCACATAGGATGATTGCTTGTGGCGATTGCCAGATTTCACCAAAACATCTCACAACTTGACGATTGAACCCCACCAATCGAGAGTGAAAACACATGAAAACAGCAAGGCCCGGCTCGGACAAACCGGGCAGGGGATCACCGTCTACTTAGAAGTCATGTGAGAGGATCACTATCTACCATGTACCACCAACCAATGGCCGGGCGCCTCTTTGGCTTTGGCGCCGATCTCTGCCGGGCTACTTCCTGTGATGTCAACCGGTGCCAACCTATCTACTGAGAATTATTGAATAGATTCGGAAAAAATGGTGGATTTACCAATGGGAAAGTAAAACCTCATGTTCAGCAAACCCAGTAGAACTGACAGATCTCTTGCTGCGTGCAGGTGCTTTGTGGAGTCAGGGGGCAGCTGGATTAAGCAAAAACACCATGACCATTGCTCTTGAATTTTCTTGAGCTACCACCCAAGCCACCACAAAACATGGTTTTTCAGGTCGAAATGTGAGCCTTTCAGCCTCAAACAAATCACCAAAATCCGTCCCTCAGAGCCTCTCGCACCTGGGCGGATTTCTGGCACGGGGATTCAACCCCGCATTGCAGGCTGATAAAAATTCGCCCGTACTGGATGGTTACCCTTTGGTAAACTAACATAGCTATTGGAAATCACAATTTTTAATGGGAAAATCCACGAACTTTCTATGGCCATGTTCAATAGCTATGTTTGTTTAGAGGGTAATAGGCATGTATTCAACCCTTAATCTTGGGGGTGTCACCTTCGGGGGTTGAATCCGCTGAATCCCCGCCGTGGAGCTCCACCCGGTGAAATGATGTGGAAAGGCTGGGAGCACAGGTCAATGGGAAATCATCGATTCAAGCCTCAATATCCCCGTCTGTACTAAAACGTGGGGTACAGTCCTAGAAAAAAATCGGTCATCAATAATCTTGGATATGTACCCTGCAACAAAGAGGTACACATAGCATGATGAAATTATTTGATGAAAAGTAACAAACAACCCCTCACCCGAACCTACCCCCAGTTTCGATAACTCCCGATCTCTTCTTGCTTCAACCACCATGTTTTCTAATAATTCTAATGGTGTCCAAATTTCAGTCCAAATGAAATCCATTCTACTCCCCATTCGTGTTGGTCACAGGAACTGCCCAAGCAGATCCAAGCAGGGTTTCCAAGTCCGACTGGCTGGCAACTAGGGAAGGTGCGCGCTGCAGCCATGGCGGCTGCGTCTTCCGCTGCTGAAGCTTTGGACAGGATTGGGGAGTCTGCCTGGCGCGAAGAAAACACTCCTTCAAGCCAATCTTCCATGATCTTCCACGTGCTGCATTTATATCAAGGCGTGACCTAACTGCGACAAACACAATCAGAAACATAGTGAAAGTATGTGAAAGTAGAGAAGCCAGCAAACAACCTTGGGCCGTCAATGAGACTCACAGCATGTGAAGAGATCACAGAACATCAACAGCATCACTTTTCCTGTTCTAGCCCAAGGGCGGAATTCCGGAAGAAGAAATATTAATATGTTTTTCCTTACAAATAGATTTCCTAAATGATGGCCAGTGGGAAAATGTAACATCGTTTTGAAGAACATACATCGTTCTGACGTCTAATTTCAGAATGTTGAGCCATTGGAACGCAGTCTCCTGCGTAACCTCGGTGTGTCCAGGAATTGACCATCACATGCCCTCACAACAATTGTTCTTGACATGGCGAATCATAGATACCCAGCAACAAATATCTTCTGGCTGGTAAGTATATGCCTAGACCTCCAAAAATATCCCCAAAGGACGATTAGAAATTAAAAATACGAAGATTATGGCGGGTAAAACACCATTTTGAAGGGTACTTGGAGGGTCTAGGTATGTATAAATACAAAGCATGTATATATATATATATATATCCCCATCTGCAGCACCAGATTAAAATCCTGAATTTCCCATCCAAGGCTTCCCATAAACGTTGCCTTGGAGTCCTTGGCTTTACAAAATCCCCACATGGAGCAGCGCAATCTGCAGTACAAAGGCTTTTCTCTTGCTCATGGATTGTCTCCCCTGCTGAGTGAAACCCATTGCCCAAGGGCAGCTACGTCATTGGCAAATGACCCAACCTATTCTGAGTCTGATTTCAAGTCCTTGGCATCAATGGCCACATGATTGGCAGAACCTCCGTGAAGCAAAACGAATTCCCTAGAACTCATTCCAAACTTAAGCACGTCTTTTTCGCGCAACTCTACATATCTTGCTGCTTCAATCCTCTTACCATTCACGAAGGTGCCATTGACGCTCTCCAAGTCCATGATATAGGGCTTGACGATGCCACCCGTGGTCACTCGATAATGGAGCACCGCGTGTTGCTTGCTGCAGGTGGGATGGTCGGTGGGCACATCCACGATACGCCGGTCTTTGCCAAAGAGGTAGCCTACCTTAGTGCTGGCGGGTGCCAAGCCACTGTGGATTGGTGTTGGTCGAACATGGGGATGGACAAACCATTCATGAAACCGACCACCTTTATGGAAAATAACTTTCGGAAATAACTTGTAACCTATTGGTGTTCATTGGGGCTTTGCAGCTGGCATGCCAACCACCAACACCCACCAAAAGAATCCAAGAGATGTTTTTCAAAGGTTGTCTGAAACCAACCAGGCGCATTTTTGTAGATGTGGATCATCTTCGGCCCCTCATTCTGCTTGGCAAAGACGTATAGGCGCCACTTGGTGGCCGGTCTCCGGGCCTCGGCCGGTACGGTGAACTTCAAGGGGATCCCATTCTTGGCGTTGTCCTCCAAGGCTAAGAGGCCCGAAGGCTCAAAATTGGGTTGCTCCTTGGGTGGGGCATCAGGATCTTCCTTGCCCTTGCCCTTGCCCTTACCATCCTTGCCTGGGTCGAGGTCATGTTTTCGGAAGAAAAGGGGAGGCAATTTGACAGGAACATATTGAGATGGAACTCTCATTGTGAAGTTGATCAAAGTTGAACAAGATTTCCATGATAATTGAAAACATGGTAAACGTTGCTGGAAGGCCCAGTTGCCCTTGCCAAAGCCATCACCCTTGCCACCAAAGCCATCGCCCTTGCCCTTCCCAAAGCTCTCAAAGGCTGCATCGCGACTTCGGGAGGGTTCCACCCTGTCGAAATTACTGGGAACCGCCCCATTCCTCCGCACTGGCACGTCACTGTCCTGGCCATTCGGCTAGCCCATCAGTGGTTTGTCTCACCGTTTGACCCCAAAAATACATAAAGTCCACTCGTCGATGGGATATGACCTCCGATTTTTTCGGGATGGAAAGTGACAAAACAAATCCTTCAAACATGTTCAAACCATCCAAAATAAGCATCCGAATCTGGAGGCTTCACTTCTTTGGCCTTTGGTTTCGGTGCATCTTTCTCCGTCTTTGCTTTCATCTCTTTTTTGCTGGGCCGTTGCAACTGAAGGTCGCTGCCCTCTGAATCTGCATCGCGCGCCTTGGGCTTCTTGGATTTTGTCTTCTTGACATCGGTCGTTTTGGGCCGGGAGCGGTCGATGAGCAAGTCATCATCATCCTCTCTCCTTGGATTGAAAGCCATGAAACATAAACATGTCATAGCAGATTTTCTGAATGGTGGAGAGTGGGAGGGCATGAAAGGGTCATAAAAACATCAAAAACATCTTCAAATGGAGGACCAACATAGACTAACTAGAATCGAAACATCGCCAAATATCGCAAATTTCGCAATTCCAAGCATCTTACTCTTCTTGGATTTCCGAGCTCGCTCCAGATTCAAATCACTGTCCGAGTCTGGAGGGTCATGACTTTCCTCTTTCCTCTTGCTGGCCTTGGAGTACTTCTTCTCCACCTCCTGCAGGGAGATGGTCATAACATGGCCGATGTTTGGCACACTGCAAAACATTTATATTAAATAGTGTAATAAATGTATACATGTTGAGCTGGTTGGTTAATATGTATGTGTACATATTTCAGTATATATAATATATAAATATTCTTTATAATCATATTTATATAATTATATGTATTATATGTATACCTGTGTGTGGATGTATATAATGACTATAAAAAGTAGTGTATTTATATAATATAAAATTAGATAGGTATGTGTCACCATTTTACTGAAACCAAAATAACACACTGGGAAATAACATGCTACACAAATCTGAAACTATCCAAACACGGATCCCCCCCATATAATGTGCCTCTTGTTGAATGAAACCTCACCCAATCGTCCAATGGGGTATGAAAGAGCCACCTACGATGTCCCACAATGGTAGTCTCACAATGGCGACATGGTACAATCCCATCACCTTATCAAACACGCCACATCGGATCCCCCAAAAGAACGGATCTGAATCATACGATCGTGTTTCCCCATGATACTTAACTACCATATATGGTCTATATATATATATATAGAATATGGATACCCATAGCTCAGCTCATTGCTTCCTCCGTTCACCACTGGATAGTTTGCATCTCAGATCTCATGGTTTCTATCCACCCTTTTCTGCATGGCACAAAGCCCTGTCCTTGACCTCGACTTTGGGCTTGGACTCCTTGGAAACCCTGGACCCTTTGGCCGGCCGTTCCAGATTCAAATCGCTGTCCGAATCATCGCCCATGACCGCCCAGCGGCGCGGCGGTCCCGGTCCCCGCGCATCCCCGCGGAGAACGAACGCTGGAGCCGAACGGATTGACGGATTGGACACGCTGAAAAGGAGGGGTCAAGAGAATTGAAGCCTCAATTGATTTCACTTTGTTTTTGGAAGCCATGTTCATGTTTTCAGATCTTTTCAGCATAATATGAACTTGCTTGAAGCATCCCAATCTTGGATGCACCCACCATTTTCACTCATTTTCACCAGGGCATAGCCATCTCCCAGCCATCCCCACAGTGTCATGATGCCCCGGCCGTGGTGCCTTGGGCAACTTCGATTTGGATGTCACAAGCAAGTGCCCAGCAACCTGGAGGACTGGAGCGACTGGTATCTCTCAGCTTCGAACACAGCGCTGTTTCAGCCACAGGAGAAGGAGTGGCGGCTTCAAACATATTTTAAAGAACGCATGGTGTGAAAACAACATATGTTTCCCATAAATTCATAACGCCTATTCTGCAAATTTTATGAACAGGTTGAATTCAGCTAAAAACATGCTGAAACATGCCAAAACTAGAAGATGTGGAAGTGACACAAACTCAGAATCTGAGGAACTTCAGCAAGCCGCAACATGTCCAAAAACATGTCCACATGCCGCACAGCTTGAAACGCCAGGCCCACCTCTGATGCTCTATGAGAACCTGTGGCGAGCACTTCGATGAATCCCCAAGAAGGTGATTTACAATGGACATCGCGGTTTTACCAAATCACCAAATCTGACATGGAACCCAAAAATCGCTGGACCCATGGGGAAACCATCTTCTAGACCCCATTCTTGCAGTTCCATGGTTCAATTTAGGCGGTGTGCCCACCTTTCTGCAGGTTCTTTGGTACGTTCAAACAATCAGTTCCTGCAAAAATCAGTTCCTAAAAGCGGCCCACTGGTCTGCGACCAAGCTGCAACGTTCAAAATCCACCTTGAACTCTGGGTGTAACCATTCCTCAAAATGGCGAGGAAATCGGACTCTCGACCCTTGGATCCTTGGGCTGAAATCTGATCGTGATTGACACGGTGGCCTGTGAATCTCCAAACTTCACGGTTTGTCATAATTTTCCTGTTACCCTTCGGTAAAGTAACATAGCTATACATGGCTATGGATAAATAATGACAAATCTCCATTTCTAATAGGTAGATCATTTAATATTTATAAATGGGCCAAATTCCAGCTATATTAAATTATATGCTTGAGGGTACAGTAGCTTGGAAAATTCTGGGTCCCCCCGTTGATAGAAACACTTCCACACGCCCTCCAGTAAGCATAGCTAGGGAAATCATGGGAAATCCATGAGTTTCCTGTACGGATATATCTTACATTCATGGTGAATGTTCCAAATATATCCAAATATCCGATTGGTGGGTGATTGCCATTCTAGCCCCATATCATCCCATATCCACACGAAATCCCAACTTGTCATTGCCTGATTTCCAGACTTTCCGTGGCCCGATTTTCCACTCCTGGACGGTCTCCAAAGGCACAGCCACACTGCTCTCCTGAAAGGGACGCTTTGATATAGACACGTTTGTAGAGATCTGAGATAGGTCAACAAAGGAATGAACTCATGTATTCTGTGCAAATACATTCTGATACGTTATGTTTAATTTGCATGTATTTGGATGTATTTTGTGTCAATATGTACCTTGTAGGTTTGTTTCGGGACCTGTATGCTTGTCGCGACTGTTGCTGGGTTGGGCAGGACCTAATATATATACAAACATACTTTGGCATCTTTGCTCGTATTGTAAGTCTGGACCTCGCATGAAAACATATGGAGGTTTCCTAAAATCGGGGGTACCCCAAAATGGATGGTTTATAATGGAAAATCCTATTAAAATGGATGATTTGGGGGTACCCCTATTTTAGGAAACCTCCATATGAAAACCACTACACTGCTTCATCTGGCATTTGGCGATCTGAGCAGCCAACTACCACACCGCTTTCCTGAGGCCGGGGGGCGCCCGAAGGTTGTACCACGGATGGAGTCCTTTGAGACAGCGCCAAAATGCGCTAAACATATATGGAAACACACAGAATGGTGAGGCAAGGTCATAGGCAAACGGATGTCAAGCTGAGGAAAAACATATGGAACGAGTGCACCAAATTCAGCCAGATTCCCCCAAGAAGTGAAATGAAAGACATGCTGTGTTTCTGGGCATAGTAACATGCAGTTTCTCATGCATGTTTCAAGAAGTCACGGTGACGTTTTCTCAGGATTCAAGCTCCAGTAGGGACACGGTATGGCAGATACCCCAGGCCAGGTCTAGGAGTGTCCATTTACCAGATGCCTATCTTGTAGTGGGTATATGGCCACAGGCATGGGGTTAGATCCAACGACCTATGACTTATCAATTATTGATAAGATGCATATATAAGTTGAGTCTATCCTAATAGCTGCAACAGTCAGTCAATGGATTTTAATTTAAGGAAACCTCCCAAAATTGCACCAAGGACCCATATATAAGAATCTATGTGTGGGTGTCAAAACCCTTGCACGCTGCTAAACCTCAAGTTAGTCGGCGACTGGATCATCCCACACAAATCGTTGGTACTTCATAGGTTGAAGTGATATTCCCATGTGGAGGATTCCACAAATGGTGATATCACTGCAATGGTTCATAATGGAAAATCCTATTAAAATTGATGATTTGGGGCTACCCCCATTTATGGAAACTCCCGTATGACCATGGCGGTGACCCCCCTCTGCGTCTGGCTGCCACTGCTTTCAATGCTGCTTCGATTGCCTCCTGCGGCGGTTTTCGCTGGTGAGTTTTTGTCGCCACCCTGGTGATTGGCCAACAGCAGGGGGGCATCATCTTCCCGCCTAAGCCTCCACAAACATAAGAAATACCCTGTGGCAAACTAACATAGCTATGGAAAATCACCATTTTTAATAGGAAAATCAACCATAGATTGTCATTTTCAATAGCTACGAGTATGTTAGTTTACCAGAGGGTAAACGATGGAAACATCATACTCTATCACAAGTATATTTTACAATATGCATTGCGTTGCCCCACTTCACGGCATGTCACTTCGCATGACTGCACATGATATTGCATTGCATGACATTCATTGATACATGTATGATATAAATATACATGTATATATGAGTGTGCTTGGGTATGTGCGATCAAAAGAACAACCTGCCAATTTTATGTACCACAACTGGAGCGCAACGCTACCATCAACCAAAGGATGACTCGATCCGAAGCACGTCTCCAAATTATTGGGACAGGACAGGAATGGTGGAAAATGCACGCGAAGATCTCTCATCACCCTCACCAACCAGCAAATGATCAATATTCACAAGCCAAAGTCTGGAAGAAAACCTTTTTTTTGGGAACCCCCCCTCTCTCAGTATTTTTCTTGATCCCATCCTCAAATGGAGATGACCATCTGAAGGGGATGGTAGATGCAGCCAATCATCCCCAAAAAAATCTGAGCACTTTCTGGATTCGCCTATTCGAATATGCAAGCAAAATCGCAAATCCACTAAGTCTTTTCTCGGAATCTCAGTGCCCACATTTCTTTCGAATATCTGTTCACTTCAAAAACTCTACTATTTTATTGAGTATATATACATAATATGTTCTTTCTAGAAACGGCGTTTGCGTGATATAAGCTGCCGAACTTTTCATGGTTCATCCTCCAAGATGTTCCCAACTCAAAACGGCCAAAGATTTCCAGGTCAGACCATCCCACGATGCAATGTTATTTGTCTATTAAATTCATAAGAAATGTATGCATATATTAAGATAGCCTAAACCATTGTACAATCTATTTTCACACACATATATATATATATATACATGCATAATATAAATATAGTATATATGTATATTATGTATATCATATATGCCTATCCCATAATGTCCCCATATTATGGTATGTTATGCCTGTTGAATCTTCATGTCTCAGGTGTACATCCCACAACTTCGAATCCTCGTTGGTCAAACCCAAATGTACGTCCCCCCGGCTAGAAATGTCTTTACAACTCCATTGATTATATAGTAGATTATATCCCTGGTTGTAAATGGAATATGTAGGGTTTATCCACTTCTAACGTCTTCTAACCAGGGTTAGAATCTACTTACGATTCGTGGGTAGTTGGCCACAAAGTAATTGCGGATTTTTGTGGGTTGAACCCAGATAAATGGAGCGATGTCATCTCGCTGTCTACGCCAACATCGCTCCATCACATCCGCAAAAAGGGTCTGACTGTCCTCCGGCACGTTGGCGAACGTGAGAATTGAATTCATGACCTTGTTGTGCACGGAGACGGGATCAGATCAAAAAAAGACGGGTTGTTTCACCGCAAGGTGGGCCCAAACAATAGCAAAGTTGGTGAAGATTAATTGGTTGACTAGAGTTTACACAGAATATATAACTATAGTTGATGGGGTTTAGAATTACCCTCTGGTAAACTGTTACATAACTATGGAAAATCACCATGCTATTAATGGGAAAATCCACTATTTCTATGGCCATTTTCAATAGCAAACTGTTAGTTTACCAGAGGGTATTGACCAACTTGTAACGATAGGGGATCCACCTTGCAACCAACTGAGTTGGGCAATGGAAGGATCGGTGTTTTGCAGCTGGGGTCAATTCACCTACCTGGGCTTGGCCAGAAATATGGGATCTACTCGTAGAATATTGCAATTCTTAAGGCGAGGTTCAGTGATGAGAAACTATTTTTGAGCAAACCCAACCGGAGTCATATGATCTGACATGGTGTTGAAGCACATTCCAAATAAAAATGGCTACAATAACATCACCCAGAAAAGAAGGAGGACTCACATCAATCAATTTCTACTTGGACATACTTGGACATGATCAAAGCAGTGCAACCTTAATTCTCAATTTGTCAGAGACAAATTGAAGGAATAGAACGCGGAATGCGAACCTGGGAATGTGCAAATCGCAACTGAGCAATGCTTCAAGCCCAACCAAATAGTCCAACATTTGCACCTTCCATCTCCTGAAGCTAGTGTGGTTCCTATTCGTGGTCAAGGCACTCTTTTGCCCACGGCCAACGAAGAGTTCACCTGGCCCGCCCAATTGAGGTTTGCTGGTTCAGAAACCTATTCGACTGGATAGCAATCCTCCAAAAGATGCAGAACATACCCTCTGGTATTAAACCAACATAGCTATGGAAAATCAGCATGTTTGATGGGTAAATCAACTGCAACTGGATGCAACTGGCAATTTTCAATAGCTATGTTAAATTACCAAAGGGTAATTGCCTTGGACATCTGGAAATGATGACATTATCGAACTACTATCCTGGAAATACTACTCAGTACTGGTCTATGCTTTGGGTAATGCAAACACATCATGTGGTAACCCAATAGCAAACCCAATTTGATGGTGAATACCCTTTCTTGGGTTTTATGAACTGAACCCCATCACACCCCATCCCTCTGTGCTTTTTTATATCCCGTCGCGCAGGTCCGTGGCGCTTCCCAGTTTTGTGCGCTAAATCCCCTCTTCTCGTTAATTCCATCCCAAGTTTTGACAGTCAAATCTTCAACTTTTTTGAATTGATGAAGTTCTCGTTGGTCTGACTGTCTGGTGGTTGCAGCCCATCTGAAGAATATGAACCTCGTTCGACTCATACAGGGGTCATCATACCATTTCTATTGGATCAAACAAAACAGCCTTGAAATCACCATCCACACGAATTATTTAAGATCTAGTCACCACTTCAAAAACAAATGTTGCTTACAAGTCCAATATCATCCCATATCATCCCATTAGATCCATGCGTCCCAGATACAATAGATCCTATATATCTCATCATATCCCTATAAATATATGTGTATGTATATATATATATATATATACACATATAGGTTCCCATTTCCAAAGGACATGTTGTTGATATACACATTGTATACAAAGATATCCCATTACATCTCATATGATCCCCGTAATCCCATTAATACCTATTTAATCCCATAATACAAATCCCACGAAATCCCATGAAAATCCCGTTACCCTCTGGTAAACTCACATAACTATAGGAAATCACCAATTTTTTGTGGGAAAATCCACGATTTCAATGGCCATGTTCAACAGCTACGTTTAATTACCAGAGGGTCAACCCCTTGAATTCCCGATAAAAGGGTGCATGCAATCACCAGGTTCTGCCGAGCCACTCGTTGCTCCTCAGTGAGTCCTGGGATTGCTCGGGTGAGACGCATCACCATGCGACCTGGCGGGGGACCGAAGCAATTGGGCCGGTTTCGACCCTCAAAAAACGTGGATCTAGCACCAAAAAGCGGATTAAATTGACGTGACAGATGTATATATATATATATATACACATAGAATATAGAGTATTTTTTACACATATAAATAATTTGTCTGTGCAGTCAGCCAAAAAATTGACAAATATTGAAGATACTTACTTGCCTAACTAATAACACATGTGGCATAGAGTATGCCCCACAAACATGACATCGCATGTTGAAAAGACAATGATGATCAACCAGTGGATCTAGTGGTAGCCTATGTTCAGACAAACCCATACTGTATGTGGCCAACAACGGTTGGGACATCACCAGCTCACACCCGAAGCTGTGCATTGCTCACTGCAACACACACTCCAAAAAACACAAGGAAAAATACAAACTGCTGGGGAAAAAAGGGCTGGTTGGCGGTTGAACCCCCCTGAAAAATACTTTGTGGCTTTGTGGTTGGTCCATCTTGCTAACATGGTGTTACCATGTTTTTTTCGCGCCTGTCTCGGCCGGGCTGTCTCCTGGATCAATCAAGAATTGTTCCACTTTCGGGCTCGGAACGCATACTGCCCAGTGGGTTCAGCCTATCTGGGAGAAAAAAAAACTGTAGCACACTGTAAGTCAAACGGGATCATCATTCCAAGTAGGGTGGAATATTTACAACATATAGTTTGTTTGTTTTCACGGATTCTGACCGCAGAAAAACACCAACTAACTGAAAAATCACCGCATATACACCAACTGCCCTGAGTTGGGGGTTGGTCTACTTGGTGGTTCATCCCACTAAGTAGGTGAGAATCCTAGTATACCATAGTTATAAGTGGATTAAGCCAACTTATCCCACTGAAAAAATCAGGCATAGAACCTACCCTCCGGTAATCAAACGTGGCAATCGGAAATCCCCTATAAATGGAGCTTTTAATGGGAACATCCACTAGAAATGGTGGATTTACCCCATGTTTGATTACCAGAGGGTACTTAGTAACTGGATGAGCCACCAAGAAACGAAAACTGCTGGCGATTCTCCTGTACCCATCGCATCAATCATGACCTGAGTGCGATCGGAAGATGGTGGAGCTTCATGGATTTCAGCCAGAAATTTGGGGGATGTCACCACTCCAAAAATGGGGATTGATATTGGATTACAATCAGTCAAGTTGATTTTAAGTGAGACATCACGGGCGTTTATAGATGTTTATACTGGATATATTTGCAGTTGGAGGGGTTTAGAGATCAAATCAACTTATCATAAGGAGGTCCTCTCTGCACGGGTCAAAATCCAAAAGACCTGGTGGCCTGGAGAACCGCGGCAATATGTATGGACGACGGCATCAAGCCCGGTTCGCTGGGAAATGCCCGAACTAAATGTGCATTTAAATGGAATCATCATCTATATAAATGGGGAGTGGTCCATGGCCGTGTTTGATTGCAACACCAGGTTTATCTCAATCTTCCATATCAACAGATATCTCTCCGGCAATCTGACTTCGGAACCACCTGCATAGAATTGTGGAAGCATTATTCCCAGCAAACTAATGGTCTTGATCAAAGTTCCGACTCAAAATAGGAATCAAAATGGCCGAATCTGATCCTGTTGCATTGAGTTATCCCCTATATATCCATAGATATCCCCATTTTTTGAAAAGATGTTTAAACCACACTTGAACGTACTAAAAATCTGCCTCAGGGTTACCCAGTTTCAAACGGCTTTCCAGATGCAGGACCTCTGAGGTGCCCGGCTCTGGGCAGAATTGCATCAAGTGCAGCCTGTGAGGCAACTTTGCTGGACCTGGGATGACGACGTGCCAGGCATCCTAGATGGGTAACCCATATATATATATATGTACACATCTATATATTTATCTAGATAGATAGATAGATAGATAGATAGATAGATAGATATCATTATATCATTATATCATTATTTTATTATATCATTATATCATTATATCATTATATCATTATATCATTATATCATTATATATCTAGGCAAGGATATATCGTCTGGAAATCAAACATGGCTGGTTTGAAAATCCCCAAGCTGAATGGAGGTTTGTAGATGGGAAATCATCGAACGAAATGGTGGATTTCTTATTGCCACTTTGTACTCAGCATGTAAGAGGCGTGCAATATATTTACAACCCACTTCGGCACTCGCACATCCATCATCCGTGAAGGGTACCATTGTCCAATATTATCTATAGTCATATCATACCAGTGGATATATCTGGATATATAATTTGTATCATCAACAAAATGGATGCATAGCAGGAAACCGTTTTTTTGGCCGGATCAACTCGATATGTCATTGTACTGACTAGATCATACTAGATTGCCATATTATCATATTTCTGTTAGTAGCACCCACATAATAACACAATGGCAATTCCCAAAAGATAGAAACATAACTTAATCACTCCTCCCATCCCCGTTCATATTTATCACTGGATTGGTTTAAGGGAACATTTTACAGGAAACCTCTATATTTGATGGGGAAAACCCACGGGTTTCCGGTTTCGATTTTCCCTTTAACCAATCCAGTGAATTTAGCACCCCCCAGGTTTACCATGGCTTAAATCGCAGCGGAAGCCAGATCTTTGGGACTAGCCTCTCGGGGATGGGTGAGATCCCACCCTTAAATGGCGAAGTTGGGGGATGGTTTACCCTCTGGTAAACTAACATAGCTATGGAAAATCACCATTTTTAATGGGAAAATCCACGATTTCAATGGCCATGTTCAATAGCTTTTTGTATGTTTACCAGAGAGTATTCTTTTTTTGGCGGTTGCTATGGACTGATCTTTTCAAAGTGCAGAGATTCTAGACATATCACTACCATCGATTTATGCTGTATATGAACCATGAGCCCCAAAAGGATAGAGAAGTGTAATCCCATTCAAACAGTGCTAAATGATATGTTACGTTGCTATCTTTCTTCGGGGTTGCTAGAAGCTTACCCTGCGGTAATCCAACATAGCAATTGGACATACCACATTCAGTGCAATGATTTTCCCAGCTATAGACCTCCATTTATAGTGGATTTCCCATGGCCACGTTTGATTAAGCTAGGCCCTCCAAATACCATCAAAAACAAAATCATTTTCAAAGTATGAAGATTATCGGCTAAAACAGCATTTTCCAGGACAAACAGAGGGGGGTCAGGTACATTTCAATTTCCCAAATCGGTCAACTCTTCCCAACGGGTAAACGTTCGATTTCCAACGGGTGACACACCAGCGGCGCTGGCCGCGCGCCATGCTTTGAAGGCCAGCGGTTGGACACCCTGCGGCGTTAGTTTCGTGAGGAAAAAGCCAGTTCTCCATATGGAAAATCACCATGCTTAGTTTATGTTAGTCAAATCATCAAAATAACTAGCCATGTTCAACAGTCATATCTTTAAACTATTGGAGGGTAGATAAAGTGAACTAGAAATGGTGATCGAAACTAGTAGAAATGGTGCCTGAAGCAATGAACATGGTGATTTAACTGACAAACTATGGTTAGTTTATGTTAGTTCAACATATTGAACTATAGATAGTAAATAAACTAGGGTCGTGTTCAAGAAGAATTGGGGATGTGCTCAACAAACTTTGGTTTCAACATGTTCAACAAACAGCGCTTAAATCAGCCAGACATGCGGACAATACGGATATGGTCAACAATGGTCAACGATGATCAACGCAAACAGGGGTATAAGCAGCAAACAAAAGGGATAGGTCATCAACTTAGATCCATTTAGAGGACCACCCAGCTGGATGCAGGGCCCAGTTGGCAGCTGATTGTTCTGCTTTTGGGGCTCTGTAGGTCACCTCAATTGCTTGCAGCCACCAGACACTTGTGCTTCATTTTGCCAATCATTTCCATGTGTTTACCCATCTAACCCCCCTTGTCTTCCAATTGCTGCAGTGGTTGGTGCTTGAACCACATTTGCCCAAAATAGGCTCGTTAGCTTTGAACCAATTACCCAATGGGAATGCAAAACTGAAGAGAAACGCGATAGACCACTGGGCAGTTCTGATTCTCAACCACCTGGCAATAGAACTCATTTGACTACCTGCATACCTGACTACCTCTCCAAATGTGATTGTGAGTTCTGTCGTTACCAAGTCCTGAAGCCTAATTTATCCTTTTGATTTTTTAAAACAACTTGCAGCCAAAAAATGTCTTGGAATGCCACTTACAAATGGCAGGTCAAGGTGACCGTTCTCATACCATCTCATACCTAGTGATTTTTGTTGGCTTTCAGGCTTCAGTCTTCAGATATTGCTAGTCAAAACCAATTTGTTTTTGATTTTATACGTAGTGCTAAATCCCTGCCTTGCACGAAGGTTTACCCAAATGTTTACATGTGAATGTGTCACCAATTGTCAGCATTTGAATTTGCCAATCCCGTTTTGTTTGATTGTTAACCCGTACCCTTCACCCAACTTTATTCAGTTCAATCTGGTTTTAGACCTGCTTTCATCAAGTTTCATACCCATTTTTGGTCAGTTCACCCTCCGATAATCAAAAGGGCAATGGAAAATCCCCTCTTAATGGAGGTTGAAATGGGAAAGTCAAGTACAAATCTCAAATTGTCCATTGCCATGCTTGATTACAGGAGGATATGGTGTGCACTTCCTTCACCAGCTGCTTGTCCAAAGCAGCCAACACAATCCTCATCCTCCACGCTCACCTCCGTAGAAAATCGCCCCAGCTCAACTATGCGATTCCTTCGCGGATGGGAGGTTACGCAGCGGAAATGGTGGTCTAGAGGGTTTACATATGTTGACATGGATGGACAAGTTCATATGCATATATATATATATACATATATATATATGTATATGTATTTTGCTTGTGTGTGTATACTTATATGGCGTTTAACCCTCTGCGGTCGATATTTAAAGGCTTTATAAACCAACTTGGACTTAAAAAAAGGGGTGCATCCATACAATAATCATCAATAATCTATAGCAAGGAAAAAAATGTCTAACATTGAGGGTAATTTAGTCATTTTATACCAAACCCTGTGGATCTTCCTTCAATCCTTAAAACATCACCCCCTTCAACAACATTGACGCATCCAAAACGCTGGGGAAACTATCTGCCACCCTATCTGCCAACTTCCGGATGTTGTTGCCACATTTGGCGCTGAGGGTTGGTTTGGCATTACTGGGAAAGACTGGGAGAAATTATGATAAATTATTCTCACACATGAAATGTGTGAAAACATCTAGAAGGATTGATGTCCGAATATTTGGTGGCGCATCCCACTTACTACGTAGATTGTATCCCAGGTTTTTCAGTAGGATAAGTAGGGTTTATCCACTTCTCACTAGGGTTATAACTTATAACCTACTTGCGATTCGTGGGATGAGCCGCCAGGTAGGCCATGATATGCCCACATCTATACATGATGTTCGTTGATTTTCCCATCAAAACCTGCATTTGTAAAAGGATGCTCATGGACTTTCAAAAAATTGCCCATATTTGCCTATGGATTTCCCACGATTGATTCACTGGATTGGTTTAATGGAAAATTTACAGGAAACCTCTATATTGGATTGGGAAAACCATGGTTTCCTGTAGATTTTCGCTTTAACCAATCCAGTGATTGATGTTCTTTCCACTTCTTCCCGCAGCTTTCCCATGGCCATCTGTGGCCCCCCGCGCGGCTTCTTCAGCACCGATTTTCCCTTGACCTTTCACCGCTGCTCCAACCTGCAGACGCAGGGGACGCAACAGGTCCAGTACCGTGTGCTCAAGGCATTCCATGGTCAATCGGCAAACAAAGATTTAATCCCTGGAAAAAAATATAGAAAAGTAATTCATTCCCCACCTGCCAGGTGAGGGTTACTAGATTTTAACAAAGCTGCGCGGGGGGGGGGGGCGGGGGGGCAACCTCTTNCTCCTCCTCCTCGTACTCCTCGTGCTTCATCGTCGCCAGCTGCAGATCGCAGCAGGCACTGCCGGACTTCATCTGCCAGCTCCAGATCCCAGTGGGCACCGCCGGACCTCAACAGCAAGCTCCAGATCCCAGTGGGCAACGCCGGACCTCAACCGCGAGCTCCAGATCTCAGTGGGCAACGCCGGACCTCAACCGCGAGCTTCCGATCCCAGTNTCAGATAGAATGCCACATAGAATGCCAGATAGAATGCCAGAAAGAATGCCAGATAGAATGCCAGATAGAATGCCAGATAGAATGCCAGATAGAATGCCAAATAGAATGCCAGAAAGAATGCCAGATAGAATGTCAGAAAGAATGCCAGATAGAATGTCAGATAGAATGCCAGAAAGAATGCCAGATAGATTGCCAGAAGGAATGTCAGATAGANATGTCAGATAGAATGCCAGAAAGAATGCCAGATAGATTGCCAGAAGGAATGTCAGATAGAATGCCAGATGGAATGCCAGATAGAATGCCAGAAAGAATGACAGATAGAATGTCAGATAGAACGCCAGAAAGAATGTCAGAAAGAATGTCAGATGATATGCCAGATAGAATGCCAGAAAGAATGGCAGAAGATATGCCAGATAGAATGCCAGAAAGAATGTCAGATAGAATGCCAGAAAGAATGTCAGAAGATATGCCAGATAGATTGCCAGAAAGAATGCCAGATAGAATGCCCGATAGAATGCCAGATAGAATGCCAGATAGAATGCCAAATAGAATGTCAGATAGAACGCCAGAAAGAATGTCAGAAAGGATGTCAGAAGATATGCCAGATAGAACGCAAGGAAGAATGTCAGAAGATATGCCAGATAGAATGCGAGAAAGAATGTCAGAATATACGTCAGATAAAATGTCAGAAAGAATGTCAGATAGAATGTT
>BGPT01000058.1:445426-461971 GCA_003297045.1 Symbiodinium sp. clade C Y103
AGTGCCACGCCTGCCACACAAAGTGAAGGTCCATGTCGCCAAGTGCCACGCCTGCCACACAGAATGAGGCGGCGTCCGCGCCAACCAAGCGCGTCACCAGACTCAGCTGAGTGCCGTAAGTGCCACGCCTGCCACACNATGAGGCGGCGGCCCCGGCAACCAAGCGCGTCACCAGACTCAGCTGAGTGCCGTAAGTGCCACGCCTGCCACACAAAGTGAAAGTTGAGTAAGTTGTGTTGTCAAGTTGTGTGTGAGCAAGTTGTGTTAAGTTGTGTGTTGTCAAGTTGTGTGTTGTCAAGTTGTGTGTGAGTAAGTTGTGTGTGAGCAAGTTGTGTGTGAGCAAGTTGTGTGTGAGCAAGTTGTGNCAAGTTGTGTGTTGTCAAGTTGTGTGTGAGTAAGTTGTGTGTGAGCAAGTTGTGTGTGAGCAAGTTGTGTGTGAGCAAGTTGTGTGTTGTCAAGTTGTGCGTGAGTAAGTTGTGTGTGAGTAAGTTGTGTGTGTGAGTAAGTTGTGTGTGAGTAAGTTGTGTGTGAGTAAGTTGTGTGTTACTAAGTTGTGTGTTGTCAAGTTGTGTGTGAGCAAGTTGTGTGTTGTCAAGTTGTGTGTGAGTAAGTTGTGTGTGAGTAAGTTTTGTGTGAGTAAGTTGTGTGTGAGTAAGTTGTGTGTTAGTAAGTTGTGTGTTGTCAAGTTGTGTGTGAGCAAGTGTGAGTAAGTTGTATGTGAGTAAGTTNTGTGTGAGTAAGTTGTGTGTGAGTAAGTTGTGTGTTAGTAAGTTGTGTGTTGTCAAGTTGTGTGTGAGCAAGTGTGAGTAAGTTGTATGTGAGTAAGTTGTATGTGAGTAAGTTGTGTGTGAGTAAGTTGTGTGTGAGTAAGTTGTGTGTGAGTAAGTTGTGTGTTGTCAAGTTGTGTGTGAGCAAGTTGTATGTGAGTAANTTGTGTGTGAGTAAGTTGTGTGTGAGTAAGTTGTGTGTGAGTAAGTTGTGTGTTGTCAAGTTGTGTGTGAGCAAGTTGTATGTGAGTAAGTTGTGTGTGTGAGCAAGTTGTATGTGAGTAAGTTGTGTGTGAGCGACGGCGGGCGGGCGGGAGGCGGGAGGGCGACGGGTACACAACAAAAAACAACAACCCCACACAAAGATGTGGGGAATAACATGTAAAAACCATTAAAAACCTATATCTATGGAATAGGCTGGAAAAAACAACAAACCTGGGAAAAAGATAATGACCATGAAAAACACATCTAGAAAAAATGTGAACTATGGTCGTGAAAGGAAGATCTATGAACATATGTCATCAACGACATTTGCAAAGTCAACCTTTTCTTGTGTGAAACAGATGCTGACCTGGCCTGTGTCCCACATCAAGTGGAGTGGCTTGATAGCCATGACCTCAAATGATTTCTGGGCCATGCGTGGCCACGTTCGATTGGAAAGACGATGCCAGAATGAATTGGGGCATGGTGGGTATGGTAGGATGCCTGACATGGGGCACCAATCAGCCTACTAATGGCTGATGATTTTCAGCCTTGAACCTTTCGATAATCATTCTCCAACACATTGAATATTCAGAATCTCCCCTGTCAAACCGATAAGTTGAAAAAATCTGCTCGTGTGAGGGCAGAAAGAAAGAATCCAATCCCAGGTCCACCATCAGCAGCTATCAGCGGCCGAACGCGCAGGTGTCCAAGAGTGGCATATACCGTACACCAAAAATATGAAATATGTTCATGCTGCAAGGAATACGTCATAGCCCCATAGAGTTTTTAGGGTGCCCTATGTTTGGACAGAACCCGTATCTGATTGGGGTGGTTTCAACATGTTTCAACCCATCTCTGAGAAATATGTATGATATATGATATATATTCATCGGGGATCATCATCCAAAACATTCGTAAACCCAAACAAACAATTAAAACCACCAACAAGAAATGAGGTATCTCCCATTTGCAGATTGTAGGTCGTATATGCCATTATATATATCATATATCCCATTATCTTCCCATAGACCGGTGGGTTAAATCACCAGTTGATGTTCGAAATCTCGGGTGGCTCCAAGTCACTCTTGAAGAGCATTGAGAAGATACTCTGATCCGCTTGGTGCTTCTGGAAGGTTGGGACGTCCTTGGACAAAGAAATGTCACTCCAAAACTGCAGTCGAAAGAGCATCCAATTGGTAGATGGCTACGAGGAAAAAGCATGATGCCCTCAGTTTCTACATACAGTAGGTTGATGAGTTCAACCTCCCACAAAACATGTTAGTCTTGCCGGTTCCTGGATCATTGTTCCATGTAAAGCAAAATCTCACATTGAACTACCAACCCTAGTGCTCCAAATACCCTAGGCCCTTGGGTAAACTGACAGAGATGTGGAAAATACCACCATTTGTAGATATGTTCCTAGGGAAACCATGGGTTTTCCACATCGTTAGTTTACCCTAGGGTACTATACCAAACTTACAGTGGACCAGGCGCTTCTTCCTCATTTGGCTCACCACCTGCCGAGAAAATTTGAGGTGACCGCTGCGGGACCGTGTAACAGTAACAACTGTAGCATTTCTCAATGGGAGACCCAAAATATGATGGCAAAAAAAGCAGCAGTCTTACTGAAGCCCTAACTATTAGTATGGATTGCCATCCAATTGCTGTTTTCAAACCCTGACTGTTTTCATAATCCAAATCTCTAGTCGTCTGATTTCCAACTACTGTGGATAATTCTGGTTCTAAGCGGTGTTTAAGCCATCAATCGCGTTTCGGCGCGGCCTATCAGCAACGATCCAAGACATGATGAATGATGTTCCAGGTGCATCTGCACTAATCAGAAAAGTTGCACAAAGGGAACAAATTGAGGCATGTACATATCATCAGGTAATACTGTAAAATTATGGTTTGTGCAAGCAGTGTCAGCAAAGCGAAGGCTGCGACGCAAACCAAACACCTGAAACAGAAACGTGTTTCCAGGGTGCTGTAGATGAGATTTATTACATATTTCCAGGTTTCCCACTGTGCTATGAATTTTGGGGGTGCTATAGCTCGACTTCAGCGTTGCCATGATAAAGTGATAAATGAATATGAATGAGGTATCTGCAAATGCATGTGGCCAACCCAAAATCATCAGCCTCCCAGCCCTTCAGTTGCACATGTACCAAGCAAAGTCATCAATAAATCATCATTATCTTCACTGATCTCCTACTTCGAACAATTTAACCGCCATGTCATCATCAACCAACAGGGCTTGTGCGAAACAAGTTCGCCTGCAGAAGGCTGCAATCCCAGCAGCATCTCAGGATCCTGCGCAGATCTCAAACCATGTGCAAATGGGCACCAATAAATTGGGATGGCAGCATGTAATGTGGCAAAGCTATGCAAACCCATGATGTCCTACCACTTGGAGAATATTTTTTGCAACCCATTTATAATGATATATACAACGATAATTATTAGGAATAGTTCACAATTGGGGTTGCCAGATTGGGTTTCCTTCAAGACCGTCTGCGGGAGGCTATGGGACATGATCCATTTATAGTTGATTTACCTATTAAACATGCTGATTTGGTTCCATAATGTTCCATAGCTATGTTAGTTTACCAGAGGGTAAGTAGCTGGCAATTTGAAACCATCAACCCGCACAGTTGAGTGATGAGAGTCAGTGCGTTTTGCCATGCTTCACCCGAGGCACTCCTCCGATAATCGCAGCCATTCCCCAACGAAGTCAAGCACTGCCTACGCAGTTTAGCGAATCGCTGCTCACTGCTTTGGAGCAGCCAACCGGCACAAATAGTCACATATATTTGACACAATCCAACCCCCTTAATGATCATACCAGTGATGATACAGACTCTATTAGACTTCACCCAGGTTTCTTATGCTTGACGAACATCATGGGATGCCTTTGAGCAGCCTTGCCCCCCTACTCCAGTGCCTTCGTTTTCCGGAAAGCCAGGAAATAGGCACCCAACTGGGGTCGGTCAAGGATGGCATACCTGCTCCGCAGAGCCGCAGACGAACCACCACAGAAAATGATGCAAAAAATTGGTCCCGGTCTTACAGCAACTGAACACTTGAAGCATTTTTGTGTCTCAAGGTTGTTGACTGTGTGTTCGTTTCAGGATGTTTCAGGATCTAGGAGTAGGGTTAAGATGAATCTATGATCAAGTCTAGTTCTGAGCCTGTACAAATCATCGTCATGTCCCACACTACCAGAAGAATACCCGGCACCTCGAGGTCATGTTCCTCAGGGATCAGTGAGTGTGGAGGTGACATCACAACCAGCAAACAGTGGTCCAAATGGACGGGTTGGGCCCCATGCAAAGCCATTGATTTCCAGCTTGCAAATGGACCAATTTTGGTGTTCCTTTGAGATGGTTTCCTTTGATGGAAAATCTCAGGTGGAAAATCATAGGGAAACAATTACATGAACTCCACAACCAACTCGTTGTGTCAGTCACAGCCATTGCGAATGTATGCGAATGCTTCCGACAAAGCCTGAATGGTATGGCCCGGCCAAGCAACTCATTACACACATCTGGGCATCATTGTTTCGTATACATATGATATTATACCGTCTTTAAAAGAGACCTCTACTAAATCCAATTCATGCAAAAGAAGGGGATGACATTAAGTACCCTCTGGTAAACTAACATAGCTATGGAAAATTACCATTCTTTATGGGAAAAATCCACTATTCCTATGGCCATTTTCAATAGCCATGTAACAAATTACCAGAGGGTAAATCATCATTAATCCCATTAAAATCCCATGAAATCACCATTTTCCTATGGTTTTCCTATGGTTTTCCTATGGTTTTCCAGAATCTCCGGAATTCCCCCACCATCCCCCCCCCTCGCCATCCGCCAAGACACATCTTTTCGACGGTGCCTTTGCTGGTCCAGTCCGCCTCAAGGCATTGCTTCAGCCTCAACGCCAGGATGTCAGAGACCTGGCGGAGGAAGTGGCTGGTTGGTTTTTGGGATCCAATGTTGGTAAAGATGGTAAATGAAGGTAAACCATAGGAAAACCATAGGAAAACCATAGGAAAACCATAGGAACATGGTGATTTAATGGGATTTTCATGGGATTAATGATGATTTACCCTCTGGTAAACATACAAAAGCTATTGAAAATGGCCATTGAAATAGTGGATTTTCCCATTAAAAAGGGTGATTTTCCATAGCTATGTTCGTTTACCAGAGGGTAAAGGATCTTATGTAATTAGTAGTTTGAGCATGTTAAAGCCATACGTTCTAGCAACAAGAACTGCCAAGACCTGAACCAACTTGATCGAATCATCAAGAAACATAGTATGTGTTTAAACACTTTACGAGTACCTATCTTATCAAAATTTGTCTTGACTGATCTTCTAGGGAGATTTTTTGGGCCTCGCAAACCTAAATGGTTTTGCCCTTTGTGGGATGATTTCCCCTTACCCACCATTGATTCACTTGCAGGGCTTGGTTGGCCCCGGCACCTCCAATGCTTCGTGCAGGATAGGTCTGGGGTCGGCATGCCTGGCTGATAAGCCCGAAGTAGAAAAGCGATACTCGTGGAAAAAAACTTGAGCAACGATGAGCAATGTGTTTTCCTCCACTTTGGAATGATGGCAGGCGATTTTAAGACAAACCTCATTACACTGTCTTACCAGGTGCTGCCAGCGGGCAAGTAGTTGCCAGCGTCCACCCACAAGACCACGCCAGTGTCCCAGGGAAGGGCTGGGTCCTGTTAGAATGGATCGACATTGCCTTCAGTGACTATGAGATCCCGAAAATGTACCCTCCCCCTTCTTCATCTTCTTCACCCATACGCCCATACCCTGCAATGTAGATGATTTAAACGGCGTGTTTTCCTGAGCTTTCTCAGGTACGGTATGGTGCTTGGTGGGAATAAGTTTGGCCCATTCACTGGAACGCTGGTCACTTCCAAACTCCGACTGGAATCTCTCGAAAATGAGTTAACTCCCAGCTGCATACCACCATCCATCACCGTCCTTCAAGGTCCGCAGAATCACGTAGGGCTTCCACAACCACCAACCTGTCAGGTATGGACTTCATCCCGTCCCCATGGATGCCCAACCTGCCCCGACAGCCTCCCCCTCTCTTCTGCAAAAGCACTTTGGAATTAGCAGCTTGCCAGTCTGGGCCCAAGTGCTCCTTGCCATAGGACCGTGCTTCATCCACGCCTGCCTGCAAGGCGTGATCACGATTTCGTTTCAAGGACTTGGTGCAGCAACCGTGGGCATAGCTGATCGCAATGACATGCAGCTTCTGATTGCGCGCTCTGAGCAACGCTGGGACGGTGGGAGCCGACACCGGCTGGCGTCGGTACTTGAGGATGGTGCTCATGGCATGCTGACTGAGGCTCGATCGAGCACCGCGCTTGGGATAGAAGATCTCAAACATCTCCTTCTGGCTCTCACTTGCGCCCCAGAAATGGAAGAAAATCAGATCCGAGCCTTCAGGGTGCCCCTGCCAACCATCTCCACTCCCAAAGCCCTTGCTTAGGAAGCTCCACTTGGTTCCTTCTGGCGCCAAGCCCCTAGAGGCCAGAAAGGTGTGCCCTGGTCCATCTGGATCCTGATTGGTAGTGTTGCGACCCTTGTAGTCAAACAGCCCAGCGTAGTCCCCATGGTTGTTGCTCAAATATTGGTCCCAGCCCTGGTGATCCAACAGGTAGGGATTCTCCCGCAGCCAGCCCGCATATCCCATCAGAATGGAGGCTGTCATGGCGGTGCCACGGGCCACAATTACCTAGGAAGTGCTGGAGTGATCCGTGATAGATTCATTCAATTGGTGGGTTTCCCATTGCGAAAATTGATCCCTTAATAAAGCAAATATACAAACAATCATTGTGGATATCGTTGCTCTATTGTATATACAACCGCTTGAAACATGTATGAATATCATTGAATATATCATGTTCGCAATGATTTGAAGGTTACTACTAGTCCACATAACCCACCTATCAGCCTTAACGCCACGTGACTGCCGGGCTCACAGATTGACTCAACAAATGCCGCACGAAGATCAGATGCGCGGCCTGACCTTCCTCGTCCTGGGCCAGTTCCGCGGACAGCGGAGGCGCCGGGTCCGACAGCACCAGGATGTCCAGGTCCAGCCAGACGGCGTGCACCGAGAGCTTTACCAAGGCTGCAAGGACCTGGTGGATCTGGTGGCATAGGGGGGCTGGTTGCTGAAGTTTCTATTGGTAAAAGTGGCTGACTTTAAGAAATACTTCTTGGGTTTTTTTTGGACATGAAATATATAGGGTTTAGGGAAACGGTTATATAATGTTATATACAGGAACCACTCTATTTGATGTTTAAAACTGTGGTTTCCGACTAAGATTCACCCTTAATCCAACTTCAATGGGGAAAACAATATCTGAAATCCCAGGATAGATGTGAAGAACGATTGCGATCATCATTTCAAACTATCTACCAATATTATATAGCTTATAACTTGCAAAAGCATATCCACGTTCAAGCGTGGGATGGAAAGTATGAATATCATGAAACATCTGACAACATCAAGCAGGTTCTGTGAAAGTGATGTTCATAATCTTATGATATCTTTATGACATCCATGCCATGCCACATGCTCTATTGTAGTACCTTTGGCTATTTCCCAGCTTATCCCAAAAAAGAATAAACATAATAAACATAGAAACATCTTGAGGAGCAGCTTGTCATAGGCAGAGGCGGCAGAAGTCGTCTTCTACAAGCCCCAACTGCGCACAGGAATTTTCATCTGCGAGTTGCTGCCCTCAACCACCTCCTACAAATTAGATGGTTTTCTGACCAACAAGTATCAGAAAGCCACAGCTAGGTGGATCTAGGTGGCTCACCATGTTCACCCTAGCTATATACAGTTCTTAGTTCTCAACCATCGATGCTTCAAATTAGATTAATTGACACGTGCCCATTTATGGTTCTGAAATCGATTTGTCACCTCAAAATCCCGCATACATCGCGGCAAGTCTACGAATCGGGTTGCTATGAACAACAACATGATTCAACATAATAAGTAACCAGGCCCAGGTACCAGGTATTTGGCCACAATCGCTTCGACGCCTAAGCGCCTTGGTGCTTTGACACACCGCAGCGGTCCGCCGTGCAGATCCGCTGAAGAGTCGCAGGCATCGGCTGCGATGCGATCGCGACAGAGGACCAACAGAGGCGATGTCTTGGACACCACTCGCCAGCGCCTTAAAACCTGGGATGTTTTGGATGCTGTTTTTGTGGGGAAGGGCGCGACAAAAGAAAAAGGAAGAAACAATAAGAAACATATGTACACAACAATGTTATAGAATGTTATAGATATTGATTGACACCTATTCTCAATGGCTTTCCCAAATTGTCCACATTTACTTCAGTGGAAGAAAATGAAAAAGGATAAACAAAAAATAACAAAAACACGGTCTCAGCAAATCCATGAAGCCCCCCGCAACTCTTCAGACATCCAACCCCAAGCGGATGTCACAAAAATCATGGGGGAACTTCCAGCAGCACCTTTGGCTGCTTCAGACTTGACAGCTTTCCCCACGTCAGCCACCAAGGTCAGGGCAGCATCTTTCGATGCGGTCAGTTCCTTGGATGTGCTGAGGGCGATAAAAAGATATAAAAAGAGTAAGTTTAGTAAACACACTATGCCCGACTAGTGGGGACTAACAATTGCAAAGACTCTTTATTACTACTTAAACAATATGGCAACAAAAAGTACAAAGACTACCATAGATTCCCCAAATGGTAGACTCACAACTGGGCAACAAATCATCGACTCAGCGAAGCCAGGTGTCATTATCATGCGCGCTCTCCCAAACGTCTTCGGGATGAGCTCGCTGGAGAAGGCTGGCCCAATGCATGAGCCGGAAAACCGCCCAATCCGTCTTAGCAGCCTGCTGGACGGGGCCATAAACATTCACCAGGTTGGCCACGATGGACACGAGTTTCTGCAAGCGTCCTTCAATATCACGCAAGTGAACCACGAGAATCTGAAGGATGTAGCTCGAGATCACGCCTGGGTGGTGGCATCAACTCATCAAAAAGGGTGGAATCAACTCATCAAAAAGACACTTGGAGTTGAGCTTCCGCACTAAGCATGGAAAGCTACAAATTTTAACATGGAACCTGAAAAAATCAACTCCGCAAGATTGGATATGGCCCTTGTTGGGTTCCTGGTTGATTAGATCTCGACCAAGACACCCAAGTGGCAACCAGCTTTGTAGTGGCTTTTTCGGTAGGCATCGAAGACGTCATGGGAGATATAGACTAACTCCTGGCTCGGGTCGTGCCTGGTGGCCCCGGACAGCTGACATAGCCGGTGGGTGAGACAAGCCGCTGGCAAGCATAGATCTTTATAGATCTGGAAGTCATTGCATATGTTTTTAATCATCGTATATCTATAATTATCATGAAACCATTCAGAACTGATTTCCAAGCAGCAAGAGCGATTTCAAGATCAAGGGCTGCCAGGGTTTTGCGGCTCCTTCATGTCAGGAATTGAATGGATTCGCTGCCACCTGGCGATGTATTGCCGCGACAGAGGCCCATCCTCCTGCCTGCACGGCTGCCAGGGTCGGCATTGCAGATGAACTGTGCACCCCCAAAGGGGCAGTCAACAACATGAGTATATGTATATAATATACGCATTACCTATATGCACAACATCCATCTCCCTATAATTGGTGACTTGTTCATAGTCATCATTTCAGCAAAGTAGACATTGAAATATGTATCTTGACAGTTTGAAACTAAATTTGTATACGTTTCAGTGTTGCATGAATGGAAATAGGAAGTCATGCCGTGATCTTGGGTCTGAAACCACCCGTCACCAAGGTTTTCCCAAACCTTGGCCACAAACACGTTGAAAAAGAGGCGAATCTCAACCAGTTATCATTGGCGGTCACCCAGTGTCACCTTTGGGGGGTTGGTGGAATCCCCATGATATTTACTGTTTTTGAATACCCTCCGGTAAACTAACATTAGTATGGAAAATCACAATTTTTAATGGGAGAATCCGCTATTTCTATGGCCATTTTCAATGGCTACGTTTAATTACCAGAGGGTATCTGAATTGAGTTTCATTGCGGATAGGAATCACTGGCCTGAGTTGAAAAACGGATTCGTCTGACACCAGCTGAGTGGCCTGGGCTCAGCATGAGACATGAGTGAAACCGGCTGGTGAATGTTCACCCCCTTGACAATATGGCTATAAGTCAAAACCCTGGTACCTAGTGAACATCAAAATAGCTGGTAAATGGATGTTCATCCCACTAAAATGGATAGTAATAGGTTTTGACCCACCCCCATATATGAAAGTCATTATTATCATCTCACTTCTATTGTGCAACGTTGAAATGACCTTGAAACCACCGACCAGGTCTTTCATCCAATATGTTCTTTCGCTTTGATATGGCCATGGTTGTCTGGACACCTCCCTTACCACAGGGAGAGCGCTTGAGTTCCAGACTGCATCTGCCAACATGGACTTGAATTGCGGCCAGTCAAAGACATCAGGATCGCCTCAACATAGCGCAGTGGACCGCGGGCTTTAGCACAAATTCCGGTGACTGCATGACCACACGAGCCCCGATGCTTTGGCACAGGGTCCATATGTCCCTCATGTTTCAAATAACGCTGATGCTTGAGACTTACCACGCATTTCAAAGGCGTCATGGGCCAAAAGAAAAATAGAATCCCTGGATGCAACACACCACTTGCCTCTCATCAAGTGGATGCCTACTTTTTTGATCAGCAAATCCGTGGTAGCTTTCACCCGTTGCTTTCACCATGAAGTTTTCGGGATGATGTGTAACCCATGTTGCGGACAAGGCCACCATTGACCTCGCATTCCGCCGAGTGACTGTTCCACATCGTGTTCTTCTTGCACGCGCCCAAGCCTCGCCAAAGATAGGAACAGGAACCCCAGTAAAATGAGGGAAAAATCAAGTATCTGAATTGGAGGTGCCTAACAGATATACCTTTCATGTAGGATATTTAGGTATCTTAATGAACCACTGCTAGGACCCACTGCTTGGCTGGCGGAGCAATCTACCTGGTTGGGTGTAGGGTAAGCAAATCCTGAACGAAGGAACCATCATCTCCCCGAGGTTGAAAAGGAAAAGGGAAAAAAACAACAGCAACATTTTGGGTTACCAGAGGGTATACCCTCTGGTAAACTAACAGTTTGCTATTGAAAATGGCCAATTATAGTGGATTTTCCCATTAAAAATTGTGATTTTCCATAGTTATGTTAGTTTACCAGAGGGTAACCAGATTTCATCGCAAGAAATGCTTGCTCGTTGGAGGGGTGGTGCCATGGTATGCCTATGCTACTGATGCTGTGGTCGATGTGCACTAAAACTGACATAGAACCCTAGAAGCTCCCCAAACACGTACCACCAGGAAAACCCGAATGCAATTCAGGCTCGAGTGCTGGTGTTCCTTAGATTGTGTGGAGATGTGACCCCAATGGCTGCCACAAAAGGACACCCCAGCCCCAGGCTGAAGAGGACAGAACTCAGTTTCCCCGTGCCCCAACGGTTAAATCTTGGTTACATCCTCATGGCTGCTGATCAACATGTTTTCTGTTTAGATGGTCACATCCCATTTTTCTGTTTACAAATCCCCATTCTCGATGGTTTTTTTTTGGTCACCATTGTTTGATGGTGAGCACTTTCCCACTTCTGATCTTCAAAATCGTATCAGAAAGTTAACTTGGATATACTTGGACACTACGAGCTATAATCCCCCTATAGCTATATTCCATCTGATGGGAAACTCCAGCAACGCATCTCCAACCTCCGTCCTCTCCCCCTGCCCCGAGGCTCTGCGGAATCAGTCGCGCCAGCAAGTCCAACATGCGAAAGGCCGGCCACGGGCTCCGAAGGACCAGATGGAGGCGGGTTTCATGTTTCAGACTCAGAACCTGGATGAAAAATGCTGCTTGAAGCATGAAAAATGGGGAATCAACGAATCAACACTCAACAATTGTGACTTTACATGACTTTACAATCAAAAAATGGGATTGAACCATCAAATGTCAGGACTTAAGCATCACAAAAGCTGGCCTTACCATCAAAATCCATCGAACATATGGGAATTTGATGGAAAGTTCAATGGGCTGGCCTTGTCGGGAATGGTTTCAATGCTTTAATCTTTGCATAGCCAATGCGGCCAAGAGCGACATAGTGTGAATAAGTTGGAATGCATCAACATGCATCACAGGTCAAACGTTGCTGCACAATCTACACCATGCGTTTTAGCATGCGTAAAAACATGATGTGAGGCCCACTGGGTAGCAGGGTAGTGGGGCAACATTGCGCGAAATTGATGGCCTGGAATGCTGGCCATGGAGTTGATGATAGGAAATGCACAAAAGAACATAAGATTAATTGAACTTATTAGGGGCTTGTCAACTGTGTATATCGCCAGTTCTGTTCTCTCCTGGTCATTGCAGCTACCCTCTGGTAAACTAACATAACATAACATAACTATGGAAAATCACCATTTTTAATGGGAAAATCCACTATAAATCACAATTTTCAATAGTTATGTTAGTTTACCAGAGGGTAAGATCGTGGATCTTAGTGGCAGAGTCAATCTCGGTCAGTCCCTGGAACTTCCAAGCAACAGTCATCTGGCTCAGCATATCCTCATCCAGAGACCCTGCACATTCCAAGGCTTGCTCCTCATTTGCGCCCCGGAACAGCCTCGGAGAAGTAGGTCAAGTCATGTGGTGAATGTGGTTCAACCAACAAAAATGTGGATAATTCAACCTAGCAAAATGATGTTTCACTAGCCAACATGGATTGATTCATGAGCAAGGGGTCTGTCCAAACTTGGGGGGATACCATATAATGGCAACTTTGAAGGGGAACATAATGATGGCCCATGGAATTTGGGGTGCTGCACCGCTTTTTTGCACACACCCAAACTGTGACAAGTGACAATGGGAAGTGAAAACACCTGCGATACCAACAACATGATGGCAACCCAATCAATACCGACTTGCACCTACCAGTACGGACCTGGGAACCGTTATATGTAATTTACATTGAAACATCTGTATGATATGAGTGCAGGCCCCACCCCCTATGTTCTGCATGG
The DNA here is from genome assembly GCA_003297045.1 of Symbiodinium sp. clade C Y103. Lineage (NCBI taxonomy): Eukaryota > Dinophyceae > Suessiales > Symbiodiniaceae > Cladocopium > Cladocopium sp. clade C. The sequence goes on from BGPT01000058.1 coordinate 458,519, forward strand.
GACAACGGGACAACTTTAGTGTTGGATTCTGTCAGCCTGCATGGAAAAGCTGGAAAAAATGTCGGAACTCTAGCAGATAATCATGAATTGTGGGCCGGGCAAGTTACAAAAAGTCACAAACTTTAAACAATTGCCTAAAGTTAGTGGGATTTTCCACGCAAATCCTAACTAACAGTCCTAATCATCATCTTTGGATTTTGTTCGGCCCTGAGATCTCGACATCATTTACCACATTTGTTGCCATCAAATCCCGAATATGTCTTTTCCATTTGGATGCTCAAACTCCCATACTTTCCTGGTATGAAATTCCCAATTCAACTAATTTCGCTGATGAAATCCCCAGATTTTGATCATCCATCAATAATCCCCCATTTTCTTGTTGAATCTGCCCCTAGGCCCTATCACTTTACCTAAATTGACGTCCCAGCGGCAGCAAGCAGGTGGTCGCCAACCACGCCAGCTTTCCGGGCTCGCAGTACGGCCTGCGCGGTGCGTTTGTGCATTGGAAAGATCCAAAGGGGCTGGAAGACATGATGGGAGAAAACCGACAATTTTACAATACAAATGGTGGTTTTCATTGGGTAAACCCAACCATAAACCTCCAACAGGGATGATTAAAACATAATAAAACATTCCACTTCTGTGGATTTCACCACAGTAATTAATTCATCATCTATGCACTTGCTTGAAATGGCTTGAGAATGGTTGTAAGTCTTGGCAGCTTCCATGACATAACGACAATTGGCTCGGCTTCATTTGCTTGGCTTTGGGAGTGGTTCCCTGCCCCGTTCAAACCCGTCCGCACTGGTTTGGATGTGATCCACAGATACCACCTACACAACCGCAGTCAATGTTATTATAGTGGTCTCAATCTCTGGCATGTTCCAATAAGATGTCTAGTTTCCTGGTGCTTCTCATTCACTACTCCTACTTCCACGTTGATTCTGTGCAAGTTGGAACAACTCCCAATCACGAATATGCCGCGTTTTGGATGACGCCTCATCTGCACACCGTCATATGCCTGCTGGATCCTTCTGGTAACTAGGCAATAGAATCGAATCGTCAACTATACGTTTTGCTGAGTTGATAAATTTCTGGGTAAATTTCCGATAGGGTGGTGCCCCCCTGATTATAACTTAGTTTATCAACCATAGTAACTATAGAATACTATAGACTATAGATATATAATAATTATATCTACCATAAATCCTAGCTAAGAATGGACTGGATGCGACCGGCTGCCTCGCCAAGACGGCCGGCGCCAAGCCGTGCATGGCATCCACGCGCCCCGCTGAGGACCAATGGTCGAAGAGCTCCCAGGCGGTCTCCTATTTGGGACTTTGTGTGGAATTTGAGATTGGCCTTTTTCGAAGTCACAGGTTTCAAAAGGAATAACCAGCAAATTTCATGTGGGATTGATACCCTGATGGAAACCTAATGCGGGCCCTACAGCCTTGGCTGTGCGCACCTTTTCCAAGTCTACGTCCGGACCAGCTTTGGGTCAGGTGCAACCTTCCCCTGAGGATCGCACATCTCAATAGCATCAATCTTTGGGTTTTCGCAGTTCCATTTGACAAGTTCACTCACCTCGCAACTTGCCGAAGATTTCCACGATCGATGCCACCAACTGCGAGAAGACTGCAAGCTGATGCTCGTGATATGGTTCCAGAACATCCAGTAGGTATCAGCAGAGGGATGTCATCCGCAGAGCCGATGTGGAGGGTGCTTGATGATCTCAAATCTTGAGCCGTTGTTGAGGGCATGTCCTTCTGGATGAAGTAGCCGTCAACATCAGCGGAGGTAGTGGACTTTTACCTCTTGCAACCATTGGAAGACACGGGTTGCCAGCACCTTCTCATCCTTGTTGCATGCACCCCATGCATCCGGATGTCACTGGATGCCAGTATGCCCAACCCTTACACTTGGTAGGAAGGATAAGCATGAACAGTTTTTTTCTGAACATCTACTTGGATGTGCATCCCAGATAGTACTGTAAGTGACTTAGAACCTATATTACATCATATAACTATACATATGGTGGTTTCCCAAAATAGGGGTACCCCCAAATCATCCATTTTAATAGGATTTTCCATTATAAACCATCCATTTTTGGGTACCCCCATTTCAGGAAACTCCCATATTAAGTGGGGTATAATTACCCTCTTACTAACAGTATGCAACCCCTGTCTCCATGGCATGCCAGGAGCTGCTCAATGCCAAACCATGCAGGACGAGGCGCATCATGACGTTTGTCAGGGTGCCACTCTCGAAACCTTGAAGCTGATTGATGTGCAAGTCAGGTCCTATGATGAAAAGAAGGAAACCAGGGCTGATGCAAGCTATGTGTTTTAAGTATCCATTCATTGGGGTTGCCAAAACGCAAGAAATCTAATACGTTTTCCCATGTTCTTGCTATTTGGAGGGCCTAGGACATCCTAGGACTCTGCCCAAATGGCCGTCTAAACGGATGACACCGAGTGACAGGTGCCGCATGAGCTGCTGCATGGCGCGGGCGTCGGTGGCCTCCAAACGCTGCCGCAGTGCCTCGACCTGGGATGTTCTATATAACTATATGGCAGAATAGGGGTTCTGTATGGCTATCAATGGTTGCACGGTTATTTGTAATATATATATATATATGTATATATGCATATGGATATTATCTATATATGTCCACTTGTATATAACTGGGGATACTCTACATATATCGATAATATATCATATATACAGTATATATATATATGTAACCATACATGTCTATATATATAATTATATATAATCAGGGTAGATATAGTAAAATATTGTTATCAAGTTATCCACTTGTGAATGGAACTGCGCTCCCAAGTATATAACCTCATAGCAACCCCAAAAAAAATCCAAAAAAAGAAAGATGACACTATCAACTTGCACCGTTCCCAGGCCTCCAGGCAATATGCGTTACATGTTTATTTTGGGCATGTCCGGCCTGACCGGTTTATATGCTATGGAATTTCACNCTTGCACCGTTCCCAGGCCTCCAGGCAATATGCGTTACATGTTTATTTTGGGCATGTCCGGCCTGACCGGTTTATATGCTATGGAATTTCACAGCTCTCAGCTACTGCTGCTTTTGGTTCGTTTTCTCACTTTACATGACAAATGGCATGTCGGGCTAGTGCTTCAGACTATGGCAAGGGCAAAAAAATACGTTTTGTTTTCTCAAGTTTCTGCCAAGCTTCATGNAGTGCTTCAGACTATGGCAAGGGCAAAAAAATACGTTTTGTTTTCTCAAGTTTCTGCCAAGCTTCATGTTGGAATTTTAGATGCAAATGTTTGGAATTTTACTCAAAGTTCTGGATTCGGGAAGGTTTTGACATTCTCTTTGGTTGTGTTGGTTCCCCACGTTGGTGAAGTCAAGTTTGGATATTCTGGTAATTAAACTTGGACTTGGAGCTTGGAGTGCAAAGAGCTTTG
>BGPT01000058.1:466049-473549 GCA_003297045.1 Symbiodinium sp. clade C Y103
GCTAGCAGAGGGTTTTTTTGGGTGGGGCAAGCAACCAACTACGAATTGGTTTTGCACTTCTATATACAGGTATCCATTTCTCCTTCGATTTTCACAGGGTCTTGTGAGGCAACAAGCTGTGTCAGTCTTTTTGATCCATTGGATTGAGTTCATGCTTTGCAGAAAAATATACGGTGTGTTGTGAGGGGCCTGGGAGTAAAGTGGCAGAGCTTTAGTTTGGGAAAGTCTTCGCGTTTTCTTGACTTTCAATTTCTTTTTGTACACCGGAACAAAAAACGACTGCTCCCTCAGCCAGAGCACTGATTTTAAGCAAAGTTGCCCAAATTACCAAACGCGGACTGTTCAACAACAGGCCCTAGGATGGAGGCACGCCCTTTTCACAGAATATGTCAAACTGTGTTTTGACCGGATGCTCGGGTCTTCAACCTTGCGGGGAAAACCACCAAAATCTGACACGCTTTTACGCATATGCANGATGCTCGGGTCTTCAACCTTGCGGGGAAAACCACCAAAATCTGACACGCTTTTACGCATATGCAAGTTGTTCCCCCCAAGACCCGCGCAAGTCTATAGATGACACTTCTGAAATCAATGTCTCAAAAATAATGGCAAATTAGTTTTGTCTATCTTTTTGGCAGTTGCTGGGCATTGCTACTACAAGCGAAACGGGCATTTCACATGAAGAGTCAGCGATCAATCAAGAAAAAATAGTGGAGCGTCCCAGCTGAAAATCGAGACCTGAAGTATATAGTTTAACCAGACACAATGGGATAGACACGAGAAATGGAACCGCCAGAAGCCACAAGCAAATTGGTAGTTCCAATTGTATGAAATTTGAGCAGCAAAGTCCCGAGAAGCATCAAACCGTTTGCATACAAGATTATACAAGAAAATAATTAAGCCATTGCTCCTGGGTTTTGAGATGATACTATGATAACTTTTTCAAGAGGACAGCTCCAATTTACCAGGGCCAACAGTGAAATCATGTCCATAGTTCCACAGCCGCGAACCACACGGGTGAAGCCATCGAGCAATTTGAAGGCTGCTGTTGTCCATGTTTTTGTATATACACAAGTGAGTCAAGATGGCCAATCCAAAGATACTTCAGAAACATTGCTATGTTTATCTATCACTGGATTGGTTGTAGGGAAAATTGAAACCGGAAACCCCTATCATTGATGGGAAAATCCCATGGCTTTCCGGTTAAAATTTTCCCATTCACCAATCCATTGAATCTAGGAATTGTTACTGAGGATGGAAGAAAGTCTGCACCCGTGGGCGTATGATACCCAATCCCAAGACTTGCATCGTTGCATAGGTACAATGCATAGTTTCCCTCTGGTTATTTGACATAGCTATGGAGAGTTCCCTATTAAATATGGTGACTTTACTGGGAAATTCATCTATCAAATGGGCCATTTTCAATGGCCATGTGAAATAACCAGAGGGTACATATCATTCCATATCTGAATTCATAGCAAGGACTGCTAGCCATTTTAAGTTGACCCGGTTCCGCGGAGTTCCAAGCCACAACTTCTTCAGCTTCTGTTCCTGATCCAGAAACAAAGGGTTGCCAGGCCTGACCACCCAAATACGGTTGGTGGGGGCAAATAAAGAGCTACCCTCTGGTAAACTGTTACATAACTATGGAAAATCACCATTTTTGATGGGAAAATCTACTATTTCTATGGCCATGTTCAATAGTTACGTTTAATTACCAGAGGGCAACATATTGTAAACTTATCCATCTTACAGTTCTCCCCTGTCACTAGCGGGTTGGAGCACACCGGGTTCCTATAGGTAAACAATCTGGGATGAAGAGGTGACCGGTTGCGGGATTGACACCACTCCCAGAGAGGATGGACTTTCTTTTCATGGGGGACCTGTCCATGGCAAAGAGATTACAGTACCTTTCTTTTGCTGTTTGGTCACTAAGATGCTCTTCTTGCTAACACACGGCCCCCAAGCAACAAAGCGGCATTTCCTGGCATGGCCCCCGTTTCTGTGGCAAACAAATCATGTCCTTTCAAATTGTGAGAAAACATCATCATTTTGGCAGGGCAGCAACCTGTCTGTTCAACCCTGAAACAGCGTCAAAACAGTTAGCAATTTTGCAAGCCCACAAAGGGGCTTTTCTTATAGGGTAGAAGGGATGTGCTATAGGTGCCCGAGGCCAAGAAAATTAAACACTTGGAGGCCCCAGGCATGCATTCTCGTGTCACTGGGAATGCTGGAGGGATATTCCCCAGTACAAGGCATATTCCCCAGCCTTCGGTAGCTTGTACCTTCTCCACTCGTGCATTTGGTTTCTTTGTCTCATAGCCTGGTGCAGCCAGGAAGCGTGGGTTTCAACTAGGCCTATTCTCTCATGCGCTTAGTCGGATGGAACGAATGTTGAACATTGCCTTAAGTGAACAAAACAAAAAGATCACACCAGTCGAAGTGGTGAACTTGTTCCAAATCCACCATCAGAGATGGTGAATTTCACCATGACCTACCCACACCTGTACCCCTTGGCCTGCAAGATACCTTCTGTCCCTGGCCTGACTGCGACTGGTGCACATCAGCTTTCCCATCGCGCGCTGGGGGCAACGTCGCCCATCGCCATTTCACCAGAGTTTCGGGTACTTTCCCTGCATCAGAGCTGAAAGGACACAGCTTGGGAGCTGCCAAAAGAGAAACATAGGTGGTTTATGAAGGAAAAACAGTGCTAAGAAGACATCCAACAATTGAAGAACCTCAGTGAGGATGTTCAAAATATGTTCTGGGGTGTTTTTTTTGAGACTTCACTTGGTTTTCAACAAGGCTGGAACACCCCATATAACTTGATGCTTCTCCCCAAGAACTGATCGGCTGCACTCACCAGCCCCATCTGAGACCATCTGGCAATCATCGAAATCAAACATGGGAAGTGTTGTGAATCCTCCAGTTGTTAATTTTCCCATGAAAACATATTAAAGCATAGTAAAGACCTCCATTCAGTTGGAGCATTTCTCAGCCATGTTTGTTGAACGGAGGGTACCCCAAACCCAAAAAGCCAGCGCCTTGCTGCTGTGCGTGGATCTTGATGACTGCCTTTTTTGGGCAATCACAGTACTGGCATACATCTTGCACGCAAAATTAGATCTAGCGCAAAAAGGAATCATCAAACTCAAACGGATGTCTGAAATTGGGGTATTCCGGTATTCCCAAAAAAATGCAATGTTAGTAGGGGAAATGATGACAAACCATTGGGTCACAGCCCATTTTGAGACAAAACCAAATCTCCGAATCGAAACGAACAGGGATGACATGGTCGAACAAGGTTGCGCACCCAAAGTTCGCGATTGCTTTACAGCAATGGGCCATTGGGACAGTTACTGCATGTAGCCATCCTGCGCATTGGAATGTAGCTGGATCGAACATATCAGCTGGGAATGCAGGCCATCAACCTGTGATCCAACAGCCAAGGGGCCAAAACACCCCACTGATTCATTTCCCAAAGAATCCGCTGTTCGGGTAGATCTTCAACTTGCAAAAGGCTGGAAGCCAATGGAGTTCCTTGGCTTCCAGAAGCGTGTGGCGGCTACGCCACAGGAAAACATGGAAAAACAGAGGAAGGTCTGCAAGTAAAGCCTGGCTAAGGCCCAAGGATCAGGCTGCAACAAGCTGTTCGCCAGAGTCACTATCTAATCAGTTCTCTCATTTGATCTTGCCCTAGGATCTACATGATTTCAAGAATCAATCAAGGACTTTGTCTTGCGATTTCTGAAGGCTCATGAAGTCACATGAGATTCTTTCCATTTCTTTCCACACTACACGCCTCCCAACAGAATCCGCAGTGTGATCTCTCACAGAATCTTCTCAACAAACACCCTTTCTCCCTGGTGGTCATGTCGGGACCCCATGTGCAGAGATTTAGGTATCTCTTAACTAATTGTATCTTCAATTACTTGTTTTGACGTGGCATATACTTACGTGTCTTTGAACATTACCTTCTGGATCTTTCTGGTATATGTCCCTTCTAAATCTGGTGATTTTGTGTAAACCTATTGCCTAGACACTCCAAATACCCAAAAACAACATAGTAAAAGCATTCAGATTATGGAGATTTTAGGGTAACTACTTGGAGGGTCTAGGACCCCTCCACCCCGCACGACCCCCCGCTGTTGCGCGCCTGCGAGGTGTATCTGCTTGAGCCGCTGGAGGCTTCGGAAACTCCGTGGCAACTCCACTAGGTCGTTGCGCCCAAGGCCTCCCCCATCCGTTGGGCTTCGCCCGGCCCCCGGAGGCATTGGAACACCATTGGAACTACAAAAGTGGAGGGCCTACTAAGACCATTTGAAGATCATTAGAATAGCATCTGTGGAAATACTAGTAGTTGGAACTAAAAGTGATGCCAATGTGACTATAGAAAAGAATGGGAGACCTAAGAGAAAAAATAACATATCATGTATTGGTCATTTTTCTTGGCAATGATTTTGAAGTGCCACAATTCGCAGAAACACCGACTTTGAAACTACCAAGAAGTCAGCTTAAGTTGAACATTGCTCAGCCCAGCCATCTTCCTGACAGTTTGCCAAACTCAAAAATGTGAATGCAGTTGAGATGCCCAGCCATTCAAGTTGCGAGAGCTTTCCTTGGTGTCAAGGATGTTTTCAAGCTTCGTATAGCTCTGTCTCTTTTTCCGGCTTCGACTGAACAACAAAAATGTGTGATCATGTCATATCCGAGTAACTAGTAATTCACCAGCCTGCAACCCCACAAAAGGATATCTCAATGTTCCCCTGACTAGCCATGCGATTCAGGGTGACGCCATGGTGACGAGTCGCCAATGTTTCGTGGAAGGGTCACCAACCGATTCTGGGTCAAATCGGCTCGTCGAAGACGAGCTAAGGAGCAGAAACTGTCCTGAGAAAGGCGCAAGAAAACGGAGTGAACTTGGTTCCTAGACCCTCCAAGTACCCTTAGTACATCTAGTTGTTTCGATTTTTTTGAGTATTTGGAGGGTCTAGGTTCAAAACACCTTGACAATGGCGTCCTGCCCCGTGAGATGGTTCAGAGTCGCCCTTATAGTGGTTGGTGGTTATCAAGCCCTTAATCAACACCTATTAGATTATTAGTGCGAGTTGTTTCCTCACCAAGTGCAATGGCAGATGATCTCTCTCTCTCTCTCTCCCTCTATACAAACAGCATCAAACAGTCATCAACTTCAGCTCGAGCATCTGGCAGCTTCAGCAAACCATTCTGAGCGAGCTGTATGTCCACCAGGTTCTCACCCAAAGCTGTGAGATCTTCAGGAAGCCATTGAAGTTGATTGTTGGAAGCATCAATCCTTGGAAAATCGCCAGTGCGGGCATGAGGGGGCCCACTAAGCGCCATGCCGCTAGGATTTACCCTCAACGCAGCATAATGCAGCCGTCTTAGATAACCATTGAAACATATTGAAACAAAGAATGAACTTTTGGATATTTTTGGGGTAGGGCTTAGGCTTTGTCCAACTGCCCAAATTGGCTTCCACCTCCCATGGTGGCCATCTGCAGCGCAGCTGGGCTTCTGTTGAAGCTGCATCAGGTCGCCAAAGCTGCTTGGCAACTCTCTCAGCCTGGGCTCATGTTGCCCCAAGCAATGAGATATATGGGCAACTGGCACGGTACATCTGGAAGGGGTGAACTACAAACCTTGAGACGTTAGTGTAGCCATACATGTTACATATTAGTTATATCATTTTATGCTATTTTATCATGTGAATATTGTCAGCAAACTTTCATATGAGAACCAACCAAACAGAACCAAATGAAGATGCCTTCTTGCTACTGCAAGTTGACCCACTATTTGCATGTGAACCTTCCAACTACGCCGGCAATCATCGCTATATTATGCTGCAATCCAACTTCTGACTGGGTTGACTACAGTGTGACTACAGATGATTTAAGGGAACACGTACTGAAAAATCACACTACCTTGCCCACCAGCGAGATGATTTTCGCTACAGTTGCTCCATTCAAAGTGGTAGTTATCGTGCAAAGTTCCCCTAAGACAAAACATGTTCCTCCAAAACCTCCCTGTGACTGTGTAACTATTCAAAGTCAGTTTTCCATGGGTTTTCCCGAATTTTCACCTCAACACCAAATTCGCCTGCAAATTCATTGGGGTGTTCCTCCAAAGTTCCAGACTTTCCCCCAGAACTAATCCCAACTTCCCACTCAAAGTGCTGGTTTCTTACCAATTTCCACCCCCTCCTTCTGCCCCAAGGGATCCCAAGGGGCTGATTCTTCGCCACACAGAGCTCCCGCAACGGCAGCTCTCCCAAGGCTGAAGGGAGCTCCGTCAGACGGTTGCTGCTGACGTCCAGATGCTGGACCCAGTTGACCAAGCACAGGGACTGTGGCAGCAAACCTTGGGCTGGGCACTATACGAGCTGCCAAAGGGTAGGGTATTTGGTAGGGTCATGAATCATATGTTCAGCCACTTATGATGGGATTGTGAGATATTGAATCATATGTGAGCATGACATCATGAGTCGTGTAGCCCACTTATATATATATATAGTCAGTTGTATAAGCCTCATGTTTTTGACGGTTCATGAATGTAGTCTTCCACCTATTTGAACTCCTAAGTTTGTCCTGGACATGGCTCATGGCACGGTATACATGGCACGTACTGATCTACGTTACAAATTCTTAGCACTTGAAAAGGTTATAGTTATTCTATGCTATTGTTCTCTTCACTGGTCTCCGGACTCCAGACAGGACATCCAAAAAAGAAGCCTTGCAGCCCCAATAGTCAGGTTCTGGATCCTGCTATCCTGTTACAGTATATTCTGCGTGCTGGGGTCCTGACGCAATCCTTGTCCTTGAAGGCACAAGCGTCCATTCGCTACCATGGGTGGCAATTCCTCTGAGGCTGCGTCTCGAGTGGCCCGATGGGGACACAGTACTTTGGTCGGGAAAGATCGTGTAACTGTGAAAAGCTTTGAGCGTGTCATACTTGTCAAAGGTAGCATCCATTAGGTTCCCTTCACCCTTCAAGAATGCCCATAGCCGTGGTGCCCCAATCTCCTTGAGAGATTCATGATCTCCCAAATGACATTCTCGCAAAGAGCCCACGGACTGCAGGAGGTACAGCCCCAGCCATGCCGGGTGCTGCTTGCTGAGCTGCCTTAGTGATCCACCGGTACATCGAACAATTTCAGCACAAATGTGGAAATCTGCAATGATTTAAATCTTAGAGCAAACCTTGCAACAGAACATAATCCTGACATATCCCTGACATATCCATCACCACGGCGTCTTGAAAGAAGTGGGCAGCGCTACACGCAGAGCGAGCCACATCTTCGCGACGACTGGGTTGCCCACGAGCTCCAGAGTCTGCAGCGCCAGAAATTCATCCAAGTCATCGGGCCAACGTTCTATCCTCAGGGATCCCAACATGAGGGATACACTCCCAGAAATCAAAGGTGGCAATGGAACACCCCCTAAAAATGGAGGTCTTGATGGGTAGAACAATGGCAGAACCATC
>BGPT01000058.1:478549-487996 GCA_003297045.1 Symbiodinium sp. clade C Y103
CCAGCTGGTGCCCCAATTTTTGGGGGATCCCAGCGCTAAACCACTCCCAGCTGATAAGATGTGAATGTATAAATCAGTCATCACCTCTGCAGCAAGGAGATGGCTGTCACATCCAGGAGCCCATGTAGTTTCTAGGGCATGGATCAATGAAAAAACGGTTGAATCGCCATCCAAACGACCCAAGCTGGGCAGGCGGGTCAGCAGGTTCTTTCTCACGTTCAGCCTGGGTACGCAAAGATACGCAAGGAGCCAGGCTGGAAGCACAGGAAGCTTGGGAATATTTGTCATGGATGGGGCAATAATAAAATAATTATAGTGTATTTGGAATATGGTCAAAAATATTCAACCCCACTTAACAACCTGATTGCTCTGGTTTTCTCTGGTTTGCTCTGGCTGCTCCAGTAGTGGCTGGGGGAAATGAGTGTGATCACCAGCATTTTCCGCATTGTCTTAGGGCAGAACTGTCGTTCAGCAACACGGATAGCTAAACACCCCATGTATCCCAAGGTATATCATATAGCATGCGAACGTGCCATGAGTGTCTACTCAATCGGCCAAACAAAGAATGCGTGGGCCGTAGGCTGTGTGGTTAAAAAACATCAAGTTCTGTTGCCCAAACCCGAAACAGCTTTGAATCTCTTAGATCTCTCAAGCTCTGATGTATAATTATATCGAGGCCCCCACCCCTCCCCTCAAGGAACTGTTGCAAACGCTCACGTCGGCTCAGGTCGCCCGGGAGTTCTCGCAACCTGCATGGGGCTCCCCGTGCCCCTGCGATGGCAGCAGCATCCAAGCCGTCTTCTTGGGCTTGACAACACAGATAAGCAGATCACCATACTCAGCAACAGCAAGTCATCACTGAGGATTGTTGGTAAACAAAACTTAGACAGATAGAACATGATGTAACCAGATATTAGATTTCATTTTCATGGGGACCCCTTTAACCCAAGACATCTACCTTCCAATATTCAAACTAAACATGCCCAACAATCCACCACGTTTATTACTTGGAGAAAAAACCATTGTTTACGGAACTATCGATGATTGATTTTCCGGTGCCACGTTTGATTGCCATGTTTACCTTCTACCTTCCAGCCACGTCCCGATATTCCAAGATATTCCAAGATATCACCCAGCCAACGGGATGACCCAGCTGCCTGTTGTCCGCTAGGTCCAGTTCTTCAAGGGACTCCAGCATCACCAACTGCTCTGGCAAACGTTCCAAGCGATTTTCCTCGGCGGGGATTGTCTGTTTTGGGCAAACAATTGTGAGCATGACGTTTTCAACCATGGTTTCCTCTTGGTGTGGCTCCCAATTCATGCAGAGAATGAGGACGTATATGAAAATATGAGGTTTTCCATGGGTTTACAATTTCAGCAGGTTGATCCGACATTCATAAGGGTCTCCCAAAGCTTTGCATGGGAGTTGTTGTTTTAGCATGGGATAAAGTGCAATGAAAGACTGTGTTTACAATAATGATTCTTTGCCTCTTGAACGTGGCACATTTCAGGAGTGTAGCCTCCAGTGGTGGTAACATACATAGCTAAGGACACTGGTCCATTTTTGATGATTTACCTCTTCAACATACAAAAACAAATCCTGGATGTCCATAGCTATGATATTTTACCAAATGATACTGTACTTCTTGGACGTTTGGCACTATTTGGAACTGGAAAAATTAGCACCAAGTCCATCACCAAAAGCAGTGGCCAAGTATCGGCCAGGTTCAAGTGCCTCAAATTGCACATCCAACCTTGGAGACATGTGGATGAGCGTTTACCTTGAGCCAACTGGCTAGTGAGTTGTAACCCCTTTTCTTTCCCCAGTGATGTTTGGGGTTTCCTTACCCTGTGGGCCTAAGTACTCTAGCCAGATCGGGGTGAGGTTCGGGATGAGATCACCGAAGACCCAACCCCCTGGAACGTTTGATGTTTGTTGAGGTGGCAATGCCAAAAAATACCAACAAAATCATGCCTAAACATGCCCAGCCACCCAAGGAGGATGGAAGCTGCTGCAAATCACAGCGTTTCACCAAAAGCCTCCGAAGTTTTTGGAGTTTCAGGCTGGGAAGTCCAGTGAGCTTGGCCCCACACAGCCTGCGATGCCACTTTGAAGTGCCCGGTACATTGGAAAACATGCTCTGCACGACCCAAATCTAAAATGGAAGTCCAACAAAAATAAGGTTTGGAAGATGATTTTCCTGGATATGGCAATTGTTCTGTTCCATGTCAAATTGAGGGGGTGGAAAATTAAGGTTTTCAATTTGAACACATAATGGTAACACACACACACATACTGTACTCACTTGGCCTGCCACCGTGTCCCCTGTGATATGCGCCCTGTCTTACTGCATGCGAGGCACTCAATGGTTTCACGATCATGAAGGTCCTGCCGCATGCGCATTCTCTATTGATCGCTCTGCGCCTCATACCCTTAGTCTAAGGCAGTAGAAGGTCCAAACTTTAAATGTAAAAGTCCAGCGAAGCCTTTTGCATGAAGATTATGTAGTTGTGAGATCATGTAGGTTATGATGGTAGAATCACCCCAGCCCAGCTTCATTCATTTTGTCCTCCCTTCCAACCGCGATTTATATTTTCACCAGACGACCTCGGAGCGCAAGTCAGCAGGTCCTTCACATCCTTGACCCCAATCGCCTGCAGAAAGGCCGTGTGCACTTCAGAGTCAGCCTGGGAGCGGCTCTGCACCCCTGGGGAATGGCAAAGTACCACTGGTAAGGCTCGTTATAGCATGTACAACAGTAAAGGATCTCGCAGGTTGTCAACCTAACAAAGCAAGTTTAAGAATTGCAAAACCCAAATGCAATCAGATACGTGCTTGGTACCTGGTAGCAGCTGTTCAAGTTCATTCTTCGAAGGAACTGCGCGTATCATGAATGTTCCTCAGGATCAAGGGGTCCACTCTGTATGCCCCAGGCCTCCTACCCAAACCTTCTGGAAACATTCAGAAATCCGCATTGCAAATATTGTGGTATACCTGGTTGGCAGCTGCAACCCGTGAGAAATTTCATTCATTGCCGATTATCATTCCAAAAAGCGGAGGAAAACTGGACATGTCGGCTACCGGCCCGAAAAAATTGCAAAATATTTACGAACAGATCGTAAGCCATCAATTTTGACACATACCCACGTTTCTATAGCCATGTCAGCCCCAAGCAGTTGGTAGATGATATCCCTGTCTTGTTGATCAAACATCCATTGTACATTGAATTGACCTTTCAGGTCTTGCTTGGTCCAGCTGGGTTGGCTATGTGGCTGAGAAAATACACAATCTACCTTCAAGCTACTTCAAGCCTTAGTAAATCTGTACAAACCAATCATACTTCCCAGGTCAAAAGCGAGAACTTCACTCCAAACTCCAACGCTATCCAGGAACGTCCTCGAGTTGCTCCTCAGCCTCTTCCAAGGCATCAAAATCCATGGCGATCAGCGGAGCCAAACCGTCGGAACTGTCGGGGATGTGAGCAGCGGCTGGTTCTGAACAGCCGTGTTCCGATTCTAAGCAGAATAGCTAAGCATAGCATCTGAGAAAAGCCTAGAAAAGAAGCAAAACAGATCCTTAAACAAATAGCTGTCCATGAGAGATAAACCATGGTTTCAGCGCGAAAAAAGGGAACACCTGTTGTTTTTGAGAGCGGGACGCTGTCAGAGTGCGCCTTTTTGAAGATTTTGCTGACAATAAGTAAGTACAAAGCAATGACACATCCATAGACATATAACTATTATATATATATGTATATATATATGAAATATCGCACTGGGCTAATGAATATCTGATAGACATAGAATTCAATTTCGCCCGGTTGCGCCATCCAACCAAAGGGTGCTGTTTACTTCCATGATACATGTCTGCAATCCAACAGATATATATGGAAACAGATAGATACATATCCAATATGCAAGAATTTTGGCTTCAAGGTTTGTGAGTAGAAGAGATCAAAACTCAGAGACTTAGATGGCAGATCAATCGACGCATCAAGGGGATCAACACAGGTATTTGCGAGCAGACATTCGCATGGCTCAAAAAATATAATTCTAGTTTGAACGAGATGCGAGAGAACCGACACAAGCTTATGATCATGTACCTTGCAAAGAAACACAATGACCTCATTGACAAGGGTGAAGCTGTGTATCTCCACAGTTTCGCAAAGAAACGCCCAGCATCCAAATCGTACACATGCTACAAGAAGGCCAACAAGAAGAGCGACAAGAAATGCTACAAGAAACCCAGTGCCAAGAAGTATTACAAGAAGTGAATGGATAGACTTGAGCTTTTGTGGCAAAGGGATTAAAATCAAGGGATTTTAATGTCAATAATTTTTGTATCATATTGTTTTCAGCAAGGTTTGCATTTAATCCCTTTGTCTATGGTATCTATAGCTGCAGTGGTTAACGGTTGGTTCCTGCATGCTGATATAGAAATATAGAGTGAGCAAATTGAGAATACAAAGGGACTAAATTGGAAACAAATCATCTACTCATATAACAGCTACAATGACTAATTTAGGTCCTGAGATGGTTGAATCCCTTTGTGGACTCGAGTGGGGGATGCAGTGTTTGACGATTGGTTCCTGCAGCCCTACATACGGAAAGAGACACAACGAAGCCCGGAGAGATAAAGTGGATCCTGGGGAAGGAGTTGGACCAGAAATGAGGAAAATTGAGGGAAAACCAAAAAAAACAAAAAAACCTCGAGAAAACCAAAAAAACAAAAAAAAACAAAAAAAAACAATATTTCCAGAGTCTTGCTTAGCATCCCCTCTCAACTGAAGAGTCTAGAATTATTGTTTTTTTTGTTTTTTTTTGTTTTTTTTTGTTTTTTTTGTTTTTTTTGTTTTTTTTGGTTTTCTCGAGGTTTTTTTGGTTTTTTGGTTTTCTACAAGTTTCCAGTTATTGTAGAGCCAGACCTCATTGAAGGAACTCCCTCAGAGTGCAGTATGTGGCATATTTAGAGAACCCAGAATCATGAAATAATAGTGGGAAACCCTTGAAAACTGCACTCTGGGGGTGTCCCGTTCTGTTGTTTTTTGGGGTAGTCTGGCCAGTGCTCCGCTGCTTCATAAAGCTCAGGTACTTTTGCTGGAGAGCCGAAGGGCCGCTCGTGCAAGCGAATGCACCCACGCAGTAGCCAAGTGCGAAACAAGTAAAAAAGAAAAAACGGTTTCATGATGCTTCATGCACTTCAAATTGCCACAAAAACAAACATAAAACGTTCTGAATCAACCTATATCAAGGTGATATGTGGCCCATGATGTGTCCTTGTTCACGCCACTTTCGATCTGCAAGAGAACTTTCTCCAAAACTCCGCCCAGCTCATGCATCAAATGCCTTGGTGCCGCCCCTGCCATGTCTCGGCCAAGAAAGTGCCTGATTAACTGATACCCCTGGTAAACTAACACAGTTATTGAAAATGGCTATTTATGATGGATTTTCCCACACACAAAAAAAAGAGGTGATTTTCCATAGTTATGTTATGTTGGTTTACCAGAGGGTAAACAGAGAACATCAGCAAACGTTGTGAACGCCTGTTCTCCACTTTGGCAAATCATCACCTTCTAAAAGTGCATGATCAACTAGAAAAAAACACCATGAATCCCTGTCTCAACACTTGACCTAGGAGGCTCTGCGAAGTTTGGTCTGGCATGAGCTGATGCCCTACAGGCACTGCAACTCCCAAATCTTTTCCCACTGCATGGTTTAACTTTAGTGACCTGAGCTCATGGTGGTTCCTCTTCCTACCTTTCCAGACCTTCGAAACTCAACAGTCCAAATGCTTAAATGCGCTACCGCCCAAACAGGTTCAGCTTCAGTAGGCTACAAAAGTGTCTCCGCCCCTAACATAATTGTTCAAAGAGAACAGGTATCACCGCATCATCCCAAGTTGGATCAACATTCAAAAGCTCAAACCATCAACCACTTCCCATTCACCAACCGCAGATTATCAGTTGCTCATCTAACCAGATCCAACCTCCGGCTCGCAGCAAGCCCGACTGGTCCAGGCCACAACAGGAGGTCCGATTCCTGCGACTCAATGCAGTCGTCATCCTCAAAATCGTCCAGCGGAAGGTCCGGCACCGGTGCCGCCGCGTCCAAACTGATCACGGCACCTTTGCGCGCGCAGGTGGTGGCGATGCTTGGGGGGGGGGGTCGTGGTAGGTGGATGTCTGGATCTGTGACATTGGATGGCAGCATTGAGATAACGTGGAACACATAGATATACATAGATGACATTCCATAATGATATTGGATGTTTTTTTGAATCTTCAGTGTTTTTTTCAAGAATTGAGATGTCCCTAATCAACCCTTGGTTTCACCATGAAACATGATCAATTTGTCCGATTATCTTTAGATATGTTTAGGGTCCTTTATTTATGAAAGGACCGTTCTATGGAGGCTGGTGAAGGGATGTGAAGAGGCTGAGCCGAAGACACAAAGTTGGATGTGGAGCTTCCAAGGAAATAGCTACAGCTGTTGGTTACAGTTCTAGAGTCTTGGTTGACGCAAATTAAACGAAATATCTGCCGCATCTGACGCAGATTGATGTTCGATACTTGGCAGCTCCATGGCGACAGTTCGTTTCAAGGTGTCCCTTCTTGCATCTTGTCCACTGCAATCTGCGCCAAGAAGCCAACCAGCACCCACCACCAACAGCCAAACCTGGCCAGCGCAGTCAAAGGACCAGTGTCATGGGGCCAGTTCTCTTCGAGAATCATGAGATAGAAGCTGGCCACTGGCCACAGACCCCTAAACAAATCAACTTGTATAACAAGTATCATCAAGTACTTTCATGATAATCATAAAACAATGCATATCAAAATGTTGAGAACGAGTCTAATCAACAATAACAACAAGAAACAAAATCAGTATTTCATTGTTCAATGAATTCCATGGCCAGGGCCGCGGCCGTCCCAAGAAATCCTCCTGACCCAGCCGCCGCAGCTGCATGGCACCTCACCCTCTGCACCATCAGAGGTGGCAGGGCACATCATGACACAGCACGAGACGCAGCGTTGCAGCCATTCTCGGTGTTTTTCCTTTTGGTTTATACCCCAATTTCAGGCTAGGTCAATGGGGAAACTGTGCTTATATTTTTTTATGTTTTTTTTAAGCATGACATGATTGTATGAGTATTACTGATCATCACCGTGAAAACAAATCTATGGCATTTTGAAGGTGAAACTGATTATCATTCGTTGGATTTGAGCTGAGTTTGCCTCATTTTTGCCGACAAACGTCGATATGCCGTAAGCAGGCTTATGTCCAGCCAAGCATTCGAGCAGCCAATGAACCTACCAAACCAGGGTCGCTTAGACACCTCGCGATGTCAACACCTCCCCTATTTGGCTATGCGGCTCAACATGGATTCGGAAGTGCTGTGTGAAGAACGGCCAACATTGGCCAATTTCTCGTGGGGTCCTTTTACTCTGCATGGAGTACAGTGCTTTGATCAGCTTGAACCAGGTATGTTATGGAAGGGCCGTCGCAAGCGTCGCTTGACACACGCCAAATTTGGGCGTACTACTCTACCAAATGCGCCAGTTGTCCTCAATGATAATGGAAAAACCCATCGGGTGCATATTCCTCAACAAAACATGAAACAGTTTCATGCATCATCAAAAAGGCCAAAACATTGCCTGAGAATCATGCTTCAAACTATTGGCTTGAAGTCTTGAGCCCATGTAGATTCAGATGTTTCAGACTCCAGCAAATAGAAAGCTATAGTTGACTATCCTCTGGTAAACTAACAGAGCTATTGAAAATTGCCATTTATAGTGGATTTTTCCATTAAAAATGGTGATTTTCCATAGCTATGTTAGTTTACCAGAGGGTTCAGCAAGCTCCCAGCACAAGCCAAGCCATGGAACCCGTTGTCAACTGAGGACTCAGACATCTACCCAGGATCCAACATGCTCCAGAGGCACACGGCCCTTGCTGCCAATCAAGGCATAACCTTCCAAAGTGGGGCATATGTCATGGGGGATTTAACGTTCACCTTCCCGGAAGGCCCCGAAAGGATCTGAAACGTGACCCTCCCAAGAAGAGCTGGTGAATACACCCCTACTAAACCTATTGTTATTGGTTATTGGGTGTCACCTTTGGGGGTTGACGGGTTTTTCGATCTCAATTCGCCTTAAGAGCTGGCACTAACCCCCCAAGAAGTAGAGGAGATCCTTTACCCGGCTGTTTTAAAAGAAAGTGCCAGCATTTACAGAAATCTATATAAGCTCCCCGAAAAGGTGACCCTTCACACAGGTTCGCCTTGTTCGGGAGAGATCGCCGGGAAGAGCGTCGCTTGGATCTTGGTCAAGGGTTCCAGGTAGGCCTGGCATTACTTAGTAAAGGTCTTCTGGGGTTGGGTTTGAGTTCATCTTTGCACAAATTGTTGAGTATTGGTGCAGGTTTGGATTCTGAAGGGAACGTGATGAAAGGGGGGCCCTGATCACAAAATCATCACGACCCTTCCTGGTGTGACATCCCCTGCAAAGCCACCAGAATCACCTCGTGCCGGTGCCGAGCGTCGGGAGATTTGGCGCGTGTTTTTGGGCACCAAGTGATGCACAAACAAATGCAAATCATTGAGCTGGGCACGGTGTGAGGGGCCAAATCATCCAGATCCTACAGTTTTTTTTTCTGGAAAGTCAGTCTCGTGTTTTTCTACTGGATTGCTGGAAGATAATTCCGCTGAGTTTCTTCCAGTAATCTCTGAGGAAAAGAAATTACTGCAAATGGCTTGCGGGCGCTCGTCAATGATATTCTCTCTTCAAGCCCTTAAAACCTGCCCAGAAACAACAAATAATTTGAGACATTGGATGTTTTTTCGTAAATTCTTTTGGCCACTGCTCTTTCTTTGGGATCATATGCCACCAAAGTAATTTACATTGTCCATGGCGCATCTTAGATGGCCTGGAGCTGTCTGGCTGGATAGCAATAAATATCCTTACTGGTGGCAACATTGTACATGAACATACATATAAATATATATCCTAATATCACCTTAATGGTGTTTAACCACGCAGCCTGAATGGAGAGATATACACATCAATACATATTATGTACATGTGCGTTGCATTAAACTAGGGATACGGCTCTTAGAGGCCACGCTCCAACATCTTCCAAGTACCCTTCAAAGAGCTTTCCCCAGGGTCCTTCTCGAGGTCTTTTGCTGAAGCCTCTTCTGGGCCATAAGTTCGATTCAGCCGAACCTGCGGGATCAGGTGCTCCAGCTGCAAGGATCTAACTATCTCTGGACCTTGTGTGCACGTGTTCATTAAATGGATCACTTATACCCAGACCATAAATATGCACATATCCATGATGTGCGTATACGTGTATATATTGGGTCAAGCCCATGGCCTGTAACAGTCGGAAAATGGATTTCCTATGAAAACCTCTTCAAAAGGAGCACAAGGAATTTCATGCATTTTTCCC